>JACXGK010005047.1:21557-35237 GCA_016801125.1 Novumbra hubbsi | reverse complement strand
GGCACAAACACCAGAGACAGGGTAAAAACACCAGAGACAGGGCACAAACAGCAGAGACAGTGCACAAACAGCAGAGACAGGGTAAAAACACCAGAGACAAGGCACAAACACATGTGGTGTCTCTGTCAGTGGCTGAGGCTTAGTCTAATGGGCAGCGTCTGACAGGAGGCAGGGGGTTGTTTTGGCGCTGCTGGATTGTGGGTTGTCTGGTACAGGACCACCCGTCGCATGTCTGTCACTCGGTCGGGCTGGGGGGTAATTCAAGAACACACACACACTCACATGTGACCACCGCCAAGCCAATTCAGACTGGTTGAGGGTGTGTGAGAAACCTGTGTGTCAGTGCTTTAACACACACACACACACACGGCCGTGGTTCTGACAAAATAAGACAGAATCTGTGACGTGGTTCATTTAAGAAATGGATGTCTGAGGATTTCTTTCTCTCTGTCTTTCTTGTTTTGTACTAGGATGTTATGGCTGGAAAATGAAATGAAAGATCTGCATGATCAATCTCCGCAAGCTTTTTTTTTTGCAGAGGAAGACATCTCTCTTTAAGCTCGACTGAAAAGCCAGCTAATTGCTAATGAATGCAATTTAGCTGCTGGCCGTATAACGACTATGTGTTGAGAATTTCCCATTATGCATTTCAGGCGGCGTCGTATCCGAAATGACCATATGTCGTGCGGTCTCCAGCGGGTCTCTGGTTATGCCACCATACAGGCCTGGCCAGGGGGTTCCCCTAACGCTGGGCCTCGCTACGGACCCCACGCTCCCCACACACAACCCCCGACCCCAAGCGCAGGGTCACACCCCGAGGCGCATTACTCCAGGTTCCCCATGGCCGCTGACCTCGTTGGGGTTGGCGACGGTGCCATCAACCCAGCCGGAGAGAGAGATCACAAGTAGGTTGATCGTAATCTGCGCCTCTGAGAGCGGCGCAGCTTTTCCGGGTGTTTTTGATGGACGCGTCTCTTTTCTCGGCATGAGCAGCGACGTGGACACTTGCCACCGGAGCGGCGAGACGAGCCATTCGGCTGGGGGACACGCAAGTCCTAAGAGCCGGGAACTGCTGTTAGGGAGACACTGGGCGTGTTTCCAGATGCTTCTCACGCTTCAGAGGTGTGAGTGGATGTCCAATGGGGGACGTTGTATTGTGCACGTTATCTGATGGAGGGTCCTGAGACATGAGCGATATCGTTTTCAGCGACCGCGTTTGGATCGTATATATACTGTACGTTGTTCCCGCTTAAATGTTCTAGGTTTGTATTAAACACGAGTGTTTCTCTTTTCTGTTCACTGTGTGTGTGTGTGTGTGTGTGTGCGCGTGTGTGTGCATGCCTGTGTGTTTGGAAAGGACCAGGGGGCCATCTCAATATTTACGACTCAGGTTGTAATTATTGTTGTAAATTCTGATTTGACAGATGTCTTTGTTGGTGTTTCATTACACTCTGACCGGCATTATTCCTCAGGTGGAATTCAGATCTCCACGCACCACAGGCCCCCTCGAAGAAGTGGATTGAACATGTTTTTTTTTGTAGGCCAGTCAAGCCATTGCAGATATTTGTCTCAAACATTTGCCCCATATTCAAATCCCAGACCTACCTTCTGTACAAGGTATTGTAGAATAATGTCCTTCTTCTGGAATTTTGTGCTATTCTTTTTTTTATGTATTGAAATCAGTGCAAAAAGAAAACATCAGACATTGTTAGGTTTTCCTGAATGCATTGTAATTAATTACAAAAATTACAACTGATCTAGAATGTTTTTGGAAATTAATTTGAATAGTGGGTAAAAAGTCAAACGTTATGTCATTTTTTTTTGTGCATTACAGTCAATGAGAATGCAAAAAGTGAAACAACATGAATTATTTCCGATGCATTGCAGTCAGTGGGATTGATTTTTGTTTTTTCAATACAGCGAGTAGGACGCTTTAAAAATGCGTTACGATCAATTATGGGAAAAATTTCTAACATTAAAAACAAGACGTTTTTTGGTGCATTACAGTTAATGAGAATTAATATTGTCGGCCATGATAACATATTTGTCAACGCATTTCAGTTTAATTGAAAGAGAAATATTGTGTAAAGTCAAATATGGAAAAAAACGTATTGTCTGTCAAAGCATTACAGTCAATGAAAAATAAACAGGATTACATATTTGCAATTTACAAAGCAAACGCAGCCGATTGTTACTCACAGTTCCCCACCTCGAGTAAGCTATGCCTCTGTTATTTTATAATACTGTAATTGTGTGAATATCTAGCATCTATGTTTGTCAATGGCTCTATATTATACCTGGGTGTAATCCGGTCCACGGTGAGCCTGTGTCCTTCCACCAGACCTAGAGTCGGTCTGCATTCCTCAGGCGTTAATACGGAGCGTGTCTCTTCATTTTCAGCTGATTAGATGTAATTGCACATGTTTGCTCTCAAATGTCCTTTGTTCCTGTTTCCATGTATTATAAATGTTTTATGAAACTGCATAACGGTTGTATTAATAAGCTGTATTGCTCCCTTGTTTCTCAGTGCACAAAAGTCATTAGAGGAAGGCCGTTGTTCCAATCTTGTCCATTGGTTTTAATGTAAGAACGCTGCATTGCATAACAACATTATCAGCTGGGTTGTTTGAATCCTTAAAGCTGTTCCACAGCTGTGTTAAATAAGACTATACAACCAGTGAATGACATAACTTCTTATTTATTTGTGTATTTTAATTGGTAAGCGGTTTAAAATGCTGCCTTACCAAGCAAACGACAGTAACAGCTTATAGAGTGAAAACGAAAGGTCGCTGGTTTTAATCCCTGAGTTGACTAAGTGAAATGCAGTGAACAGTAATATCTCCCAGGTCATTGCTGTAAATAAGAATCTGTTGTTAACATAGGTACTTACTTGGTTAAATAATGGTAAAGGGTAACAGAGGAGAGGGATGGTGGGAATGTTCCCTTGGCATTACTTTAACTTTCCATAACGCAGTGGGGACAGGAAATGTTGCTCATAAAGAACGTCTTAAATGCATCAGAATAAATAATTTACCAAAGGTACTGCCTTTTCTTGGTAAGGCAAGACAAAGCAACATACTATCAATGGATAAATACACGTTCATAAGACCTCTTTACTCAATTCTTTTTTGAGGCATATTTGGCAGCAATTAGAGTGTTTTCTTGGGTCAGAATTGTGGCACACAGCTATTTGGGAGGCCTCTTCCATTCTTCTCTGCATTGTGTTTCAGGTTTTCAAAAACTACAAATAATTTCAATGATATTTTTGATACAAAATAAGAAATGCATAAAATACTTCCCAATGTTCTTTTTGCATGTTATGGAAAACGTAGACTCCGCTTTCATGAACAATAACATTACCTGCAAGGCCTTTAGAAAAATGTCAAATTCCTCATTCTGAATGACTGAAAAGTAATTATAAAAATCTGTAACCTCTTCATTGTTACAAACATCTGACATTTTGCTTCATGACGTGGGCTTAGAACATGGGCTTAGAACATGTGTCCAAAAACACTTTCCTATCCAGGATGACTAACAGTTCATAAATCATTGATTGGATTGAACGGATGGAAATTAACCATCAGGTTTAACCATCATTCAACAGACTATGCTTACCGATTAGGGACCATTCTGCAGTGTGATGTTGTCTGTTGCCATCACCTCCATGGTTATTGGCTGGCCACACAATCCCTCCCTGACAGACACTGCCCTTACAGATACTCCCCCTGATAGACACTCCCCTGACAGACACTCCCCTGACAAACACTACCCCTGACAGACACTCCCCCGAACAGACAGAACCTCTGGCCCTCAAACGCACCACAACCCAACCTGTCACTTTAAAAAAGGATGACTGATACTTTTCTCCTTAACTACCCACTCGAATCCACTGCAGATTAGTTTACACTACACTAGACCAAGCCTGGAAAGTACTTCTTGTGAGAAACGGCTTTTAAAAAATGTCCTTTCTCATTAAATTAATGAGCTAGTCATTTCCATTGTGTGCGAGACACGGCTCTTCCGTAATTAAGGAAACCAAAATGTAGGAAAGCTCAGAGACCATCTGTAGTACTGTAATTTACTGCTCACGGATTCACGGGACGAGAAGGAAATTGAAGTCTAAGACGATATGTTTCAAGAAATGTGTCCGAGCAGCCATCAATCGCCACGGGTAATTTTAGGCAAGCCAGCTGTTTGTTGATGAGGAGAGAATGGATTTAATTAGACAATGCTAGCTACGCATCTTCCTTAGTTATAATATACAGTAAATTTTTTGTATATATACTCCAATTTTGTGAAGTCCAATTCTTGATGAATGCTTTGCCCCTTTACAGCATCTCAGAATGCCTGAGGGAGTCAAATGTTCTCTGAAGTCCTGCTAAGTCATTCCCCTTAAATCAAAAAGGAGAGAACCCTTTTCTTCTCATGAGCACCATAGAGCATGCAGTATCCTGATCCGCCACAAGGAGGCACAAGGGTGCGGCGTGGCAAGGCAACCCAATCCAACCGCCACGAAGCACGAAGAAACCTGCACGCCACTGTGGGCGGCCACTTCAGAACCGGAACAGACAGCCGGGATGCGACGACTCGGTCCGGATCCACTCCGTCATGTCTCGGGCCAAGCCAGTCTGCCGTTAATCAACTTTACAGGGAAAGATGGGAGAGATCTACGGTTTTGGTCTGAGATATGTAAGGCTGGTCTTCTCTCTGGTATGTGTCTGGTTATGTGGGCAGATGGCGGAAGCACTTCGTTCCATATATTTGGGATGAATATTATTCTGTTCCGTACCACATAATCAGCAGCCATCCAAAACCAATCTCGGACTCTGTCTCAAAAACACCCCCCCCCTTCATTCATCTGTTTATTTATTCACATATTCATTTAACCCGTTATTTGTTTATCTCCCGTCTCTGCACGGGCAGGGCTCCATCAGGCGAAAGCGGGGAGTCTGAGATGAATATACCGGGGGCGCGTTCGTGCATACATCCAATATGCATCCAAAGGTGTGATCCATTTGCGGGGCGCACGGAGCGTGGTGAATGACTTGTGCTTTGATGACGCACCCCCCTCTCCCCCCTCACCCCGGCCCCGCCCCCCCGTCCTAATGAATTGGAAAAGAGGCCTTATTAGAGAGGGAGAAGGAATGGGTGCAGCGCTGCAGCTCTCCCCCCCATGGCGGGTTCAAAAGTTCAGACTTATTCCCGCAGGGAGCCTGCTGCCGTCACTGACACCTCCTGTTCTCTGCGTTACACACCCACACACACCCACACACACCCACACACACCCACACACACCCACACACACATATTCCACAGCAGACATGTTGATACCCGCACTGGGATAAGCAGATGTACCTACTAAAGACATTCACATACATCATGGATGCCCTGACCCCGAGAATACATGCACACACACACACACACATGTCAACAATAAGCAGATTTACCTTTGCCCACCTTCAAATCACACAGTTCAATTTACTGGCCCTCTCCACATCCAGCTCCCTCACTCGTAACCTAACAAGCTCTTTGTCTGGATGAGGCTCTTCTGTAGGCTCTTCTGTAGGCTCTTCTGTAGGCTCTTCTGTAGGCTTTTCTGTAGACTCTTCTGCAGACTCTTCTGTAGGCTCTTCTGCAGACTCTTACATAGGCTCTTCTGTAGGGTCTTCTGTAGGCTCTTCTGTAGGCTCTTCTGCAGACTCTTACATAGGCTCTTCCGTAGGCTCTTCTGCCTGCTCTTCTATTGACTCGTCTGTGGGCTCTTCTCTAGGCTCCTCAATAGACTCTTCTGCAGGATCTATTGTGGGCCCATTGCGCAGCTCGACATCACAGCCTCCCTGGTGGGATGTGACACGTCTAAGCTGATACTGGGGTCGCATACGTACATTCCGGTATGTGAGTGTTCCCCGGCCAGATCTCCAGTCAGGTCAAACCAACGTGTGGGCGTCTTGGCTGTGTCTCTAGGTGAGCCCTGATGGATGGGTAGGCTACATTATACACCGCTGGCAGGCTTCCACCCTCCCTCTTCTGCATACCCAGAGCCAGTCCGCCAGGTTAGGCCCGGTTTAGGTTCACCATGGAGCAATCGTCAACCTTGCTTTCATACCCGGTCGGCGGGGTCTGTATCCCGTGTCAAACGGGGTTTGGGAACCGCGGCAATGTCCTTTCCCCCCCGCTCACATTCCGTAGATGAAACGGACATCCAGAATCCTTTGACCAGGATATCTGTCTTTTTGAAGTGAACAGAACTTCACCAGCCTGTCTACTTTGCTGACACACCCCTGCTGGTAAAGTACCCGAACTCATCAGGTGTCTGGAACTTCCTTCTCCAGCTGATGACGGACGAACACTGCCGAGGAAGATGGCCCTTTCTGAGCGGCTATTCCATCCTACACTCCCTGCGGTTGAACTCCCAACATAGCGGTTCCCGCTGCGTGGTTGAGTACCTCCACATCCCATCCAAGGAAGAACCGTCCCGCTGCCACAAGTCCCTTCAAAACGGTCTCCGGTCGGCTCAGTCACCGGCTGTGGGACTGGGAATGTTTGATCTGAGACTGAACCCTGGATGTACTGGCTGGGGCTCTGACCCAAAGACAAATACTGCTTGGATATGATTCAAATGGAAAACCTTCACCACTTACAGCTTTCTTGAATGTGGCCCGTTTAGCTTTTTTCAGATCAGCAGGATCATATTAGGTTCATGGAAAGCCCTTTATACACGGAGCGCCAACAAACAAGGCCAGTGTGTTTGAGTGTGTGTTTGTCTGTGTGTGTGTTTGTGTGTGTGTGTGTGTGTCTGTGTGTGAGTGTGTGTGTTTTTGTCTGTGTTTGTGGGTTTGTGTGAACTGTTGGCCTACTTCCGGTATGGAGGTATCACACAGAGCTGCAGAGGTTATTATTTATCCATTGTTGATGTTAAGCAAGTTGCAAGAAAAAGGTTCTTAGCTGTGCGCCTTAATGCAGCATGCCCAGTGAATCACTATGGAATTCCAATAGTTTCTCATTCTCCAAAACCCTGTAATGGTTCACCGGGGGGAGTGAGTCTCTTCACCGAGGGGGAGTGAGTCTCTTCACCGAGGGGGAGTGAGTCTCTTCACCGGGGGGGATAGGGTCTCTTCACCGGGTGGGAGTGAGTCTCTTCACCGGGGGGAGAGTGAGTCTCTTCACCGGGGGGAGAGTGTCTCTTCACTGGAGGGGAGTGGGTCTCTTCACTGGAGGGGAGTGGGTCTCTTCAGTGGAGGGGAGAGGGTCTCTTCACAAGGGGAAGTGGGTCTCTTCACCGGGGGGAAGTGGGTCTCTTCACCGGGGGGAAGTGGGTCTCTTCACGGGGGGGAGTGGGTCTCTTCACGGGGGGGAGTGGGTCTCTTCACCGGGGGGGAGTGGGTCTCTTCACGGAAGGGAGTGGGTCTCTTCAACGGGGGGGAGTGGGTCTCTTCACCGGGGGGGAGTGGGTCTCTTCACCGGGGGGAAGTGGGCGCGCAATGTAAATACAATGCCAATTTTTACAATCTAGTCTACAGTCTACAATCTAGACTGTGTTTATTGATATAACTGTTATCAAACCAATTAATGATCATGATGTTGCTGTGTCACTTGCGTTGTTATGCTTATTGATTAAAGTGTACAATCACAGAGAAGATGGATATGGCACGCACGCTGACATTACAACAGAACAGTTGACTGGGAACACAGTCTCATTTACAGCAGCAATCTGGGAGCAATTGGGGTTAATTAACTAGCCAACAGAGAGAGTGACACGTTTCTTCCCCTTCGGCTATAGTGTCCGCAATTGAATAATTAAATATTAACTACCTGTTTTTGTGCAATGCAATGTTGTGGTATTCTATTTAACTTGCGGCTGAAATTACTCCACGAGAAGCAGTGTGAGAAACATACTTAAATGCCCAAATCACGACACCTGTTCCTGTTCTATAAGTCATTTCTCAGGGTGGCCAACTAATTACTAATCAGAGACTGAACTTCTATGTGCTTGTTAGTTTGAGACAGTTTATTTTCAGCAGGTGTTCCTTCAGTCTGTCGGAACCCTTCCTCCGGGTAGACAGTAAGCAGCCATGCCAGAACCCAGTTAGCTGTCCCCTATCCTGCCCTAACAGAAGGAGAAGAGGTGCCCTTAACATGCAAACAGGTCTCTGTGAACGAGCACAAGAAAAATAACTAACGCGAAAAATAGAAAAAGCCACAGAGAATGAGTCCAAAACACACACACACACCAAACGCTCTATCGGCAGTCAGAGTTAAGGCAGGATAAAAAATGTCCGTCCAGCGGTTTCCACTCTGGCTGCCGGCTGTCTGCTCCCCAGATGGATGGAGAAACACGGCGTGGAGGCGAGTTCACCCGGAGGTCAGCCTTCCCAGGTACCTCCTGCTCTCAGTAGACACACACACACACACATGTACACACACACTTGCAGACATAGAAACACATCCACACAGTCACACACAGGCCTACATAGCATACACGTCCCCCCCCAACACACACACACATACACACGGATAGCAGTCCTCAATCTCCCCTCGCCCCCCTCCCTCCTCCCTGGGCAAATGAGAATTAGATTTTTCTCTCCATTTGACTCCCTTCCTACAGATTGATGACATTTCAATGCTGGGCTCCATGTGCTGCTGCTTTGTTAGGGAAATAAATGGTGCTTCCATAGGAGGGACAGCCTGCTACAGACATTTTACCACAGACAGCCTGCTACAGACATTCTACCACAGAAAGCCTGCTACAGACATTCTACCACAGAAAGCCTGCTATGGACATTCTACCACAGACAGCCTGCTATGGACATTCTACCACAGACAGCCTGCTATGGACATTCTACCACAGACAGCCTGCTATGGACATTCTACCACAGACAGCCTGTAACAAACATTGTACTACAGACACCCAAAAACAGACATTCTATCACAGACAGCCTGCTACAGATAGATGCATCAGGTGTAGACATATTGGCTTTGGCAGGGGAAAGTGATTTTTATTTGATCTCCTCATTATTCTCATCCATTCAGTTTGACTGGACAGATGTGTGTGTGTGTGTGTGTGTGCAAAAAGGGGTGTGGCGAGGGCAGAATAAATTAGATTTTTCATAATTATGAATGATTTATCCATGAAAGTGGCCTCTATCAAGTTGATCTAATAACCACACCCAGGCTGCTAGCCCAGCGCTAGACACACCCACACGCCCCCCCCCCCCCGAAAACACACACACACACACCCACTGACCCCCAAACACACACACCCACTGACCCACACACCCAGCCACACACACAAGCAAAGTAACTGCACTGTAATTGTAATGTAATTATTTTGGTTTCTGGGACTTTACAGTACAATTTTTTATCGATTACTGTGCCATAATTCTACATTTTTTTGTGTTTTTTGTTGTTGTTGTAAAACGCCACAACGGCACACAAATAAGCAATATTTATTGGAAGCCTTTCTATTTTTGTGTTAATTTAAATGTGAGTAGATGTGCTGAAGAAACTTAGTGCACAAAGTACTCAAGATGGCAGGGTTCTCTATGAGGAACATCAGTGTGTGGGTAATTTCAATGGTGCAAGTGTGTATCATTCTGTTCAAAAAGGACATTTTGGATTTCAGTGTTTTATTTTGACACAGAACGGAAACGTTTGTCCCCAGGTGTTGTGTCTTAGTTGGTCTTTGTGTAGAGTTTTGACACAACAAGTGTTTTAGCAACCGACAAATACTGTAACAGGTGAGAGGATTGAGATGTAAACCAACAGTGTTTATAAGATAAGACTTTATTACGATTAGTATTTTGTCAGTACACTGTTATGTCATGATACATAGTGTATTTTCATTTTTTTTTATTTCTTTATTTAACCTGAAAAACCTGATTTTTTTGGAAGGTAATTTTGATTTGTAAGATGGTCAAAACATTTTTGTTTTTTATACACAAACACCCATGCACATACCACCCTCTCACAAACACACAAAACACATACACACACACAGAAACGCACACAGAAACACACAGAAACACCCTCACACAGACCCACACATACACAGGCGGTAAAGTATGCTGGGCGCTTCGACTGTGTGGTTTGTTACCCATTTGGGACTCGTCTTTATTACAGCAATTAATATTTTACGAACCCATTATTGGAGTATAAAGATGTCAGAGGTATAAGGCCTTAGCTGCTCTGAGAGGAGAGGATATTGGAGCTGTGGGCGTAGCAAAACAGAGGTTGAGAAAAGGAAACAAATGTAAAATAAAAGCACAACTACATTGAAAATGAATCAATCAGCCCCTGGTTCTAACGACAGGTATGTACATGTACTTGAAGCAAATCATCTATCCTGAACAGTCAGATGTTATCCTAATCCTACAGCACACACCCCCAATGTTGTCTCCATCCATCTGGATCATGGAGTTGTGAATACCGTGTAAAGTCCACTCCGTACATAATGCCGTCTCAGAAGCAGCCAGGATGCTACCACCAGGATACAAGATCTGAGTGTGTGTGTGTGTGTGTGTGTGTGCGGCCTGTTGTGTCTCAGCCCGACAGGGAGGTTTACAAGGGGAGGTAAGGTCGGAGGGTTGGGAAGGAGGTGGGGGGAGGAACGAGGTCTCACCCTCTCTCTCGCTAACAATGGGGAGGGCTCCAGACTGTCAACCACATGAAAAATGGACGTCCTGTCCTGGCTCGCAAACAGCAGGAAGTGGCTGTGATAGAGACATGCATACAGGAACAAGGGGCTAGGGAAGGGGACCGGTTTGTGTGTGTGTGTGTACGTCTGCATGTTGTGTTCCAGTGGGCCTGTCCAACACACCAGTTTGAGACACGTCTACCAGCCCAGGTTCAGGTTGAAGAGCTGAGCGTGATAGATGGTGTTTCTTCCCTGACCCGGTCAGGCACTGGCCGAGCCCTTCCTAATCAAACATGGCTTCCACAGATGGGCTCCGCGTCACATGACCAGAGGAATACCGGGAGAACAAATGAGAGGGGGAGTGCGAAAGAGAGAGAGATAGAGAGAGGGAGAGAGAGAGACAGAAAGAGAGAGAGAGAGAAAGAGAGAGGGATAGAGAGAGACAGAAAGAGAGAGAGAGAGAGAGAGAGGGAGGGAGATCGGCATGTGAAGATAGGTGGAGGAGTGCTGCTTGTGGAGAGAAGTAGAGACAGACAGACAGATAGAGAGGCAGATAGAAGAGAGGGGAGAGAGAGAAGGGTGGATCAGCAAAGAGGTGCATTTCCGGTCACAGTATCACAGGGTGAACATCGGTGCAGGAAGGGTGGAAGAGGAGAAGGATGTGGAGAGAAAGGGGGAGGAGGAGGTGGGGAGAGGGGTGGAGGAGGATGTGGGGAGAGGGGTGGAGGAGGAGGATGTGGGGAGAGGGGTGGAGGAGGAGGTGGGGATAGGGGTGGAGGAGGATGTGGGGAAAGCGGTGGAGGCGGAGGATGTGGGGAGAGGGGTGGAGGAGGATGTGGGGAGAGGGGGGGAGGCGGAGGATGTGGGGAGAGGGGTGGAGGAGGAGGTGGGGAGAGGGGTGGAGGAAGCAAAGAAGGGGAAACTTGCCCATAAGAGAGTGTCTTTACACCCGACAGGGCTACATACGTACAACACAAAAAGCACATATAAATATACTAGTTCCAATAAAAACCATTACACATGTACACCCATTTTAACTGTACAGTGTATTTCATTGTCCAAGAAACTGCTATGTATTTAAGCTGGCCCATGGAACACACATTAGCATGCATACAAATGTGTATCATTTTACAACATAATTGAATAAAATGTGCCTAATTTACTTTTACCAGTAGAGCAGGACAGAACATCCACATGAATCCTAGAATTTGCTTAGAATCGAAATTTGCTGACTGAAGCAATGACACTTAAGACTGAATGTGCTAACCTGTATTTTATTAGCTAATGAAGCCATTTTCAAAGGAAGCTATGCAGTTTGGCAACATTTACCCAGGCAAACTGATTCTGATCTTTTTCTGTCTCTATTTGGTTCTTAGACCAATCAAATCAGCTCGTAAAAAGATTTGGTGTGGGCAGATCTGAGGTGATTGGTTAAAAGACCAATATTGCACTGTTAGAGGGAGAGGAATATAGTCCAATTTGATTCTATTTCTATGGTTGGAGGAACATCATTGAATGACCACTTGATTTAATTAAATTAAATTAATCATGATAATGATCTATTATATCATATTTTTATTATAATAAGAAATGTGAAGCCACAAAATCCCATTTTTAATTGCATTAATCATTCTTATACCCAAAATGTACATTTGAGCTGTACATTTCTGAATTTATGTCCGGAATAGTTCAGAATTAATGATAATGTAGCATGAATATTAGAATGTGTTGAAAAAGAAATGACACCTTTTCTTTCCCTTCTTCCGAAACTGTGCATAATTTATCTGCGTGTTTTACAATTATTTAATATACAATAGAACACATGTGTCGACTATGACACGTAATGACCAAGAGAAAACTGACAAAAAAACGATGTAATTACTTTCACAAACCTAACATCAGGCCGCTTAAAAAAAACAATGGAAACAAACATGACAATGGCTGCCTCAATTGGTGCCAGAGCGTTTAATGGAAAACCATTCAAATGAATAATAGCAATTATAAAAATAAATGTCAATATATTTAAAGTGTACTATGCTGTTGTTTAAGATAATGTACAGTGGGACTGTGAAAATTCCTTTTCCTTGCTCCTCCAAGCACCACCAAGGGAGTGAAAGCATGAAGGGAAAAATGTATTCAGATTCCCAAGGTCAAATATGGTTCCGGTACCAAGATGATCCAGGCACATCCAGGCACATCTGCCCTCCTACAGATGTAGGCACCTAAAACTTTTGAACGGTTTTATTACTGTTTATTTACTGATATTTATCCTTTTCATGTTTCATACAAATAACACCGAAATGATTTTTCATACTACAGGTCAGAAAAACAACAAAATATGATCTTTGAATGAAATATTTTTAAACTGATTATAGAGTAAAATGTCACATCATGAAAATCCCTTGTTGATTTACAGTCTACACTATACAACTACCATAACCGGCCAATTAACATAATGAAGTAAAACCTAAACAATCCCTACATGTGTAAAGGAACATGTTTGGTATATTTCCTCTTCGCAAATAATGACCTAAACCTCCAGTTTGACCGTACTCTTCCCAAGCCAACCCTTCCCATTCATTTAGGCCGCTACGCTCTAACTTACAGGCTTTGCAGATCACAAGTCATGCAAGACACGTGCTAGAATTTGGCCAGTCTGAGACCCCCGTTCTACTGTATAACTAACGACCACTTAGTGCTATCTCAGTCCTGTATACAGCCGGAGACAGAGGCCTCTTGGCCTTTGGACAGGGTCCCTGCTAGCGCAGCTCCTGTCCGGACACACAGAGGAGATAAAGAGGGTTCTGAGGTTTCGACTCGCACTCTGTTTCCTCTTCTTTCTCTTCTTAATCGGACTGTTTGACAGACGGAGTGTGTCGGCCGTGGCGGTGTGAACAGGCTGCGTGAGTCATGGTTTTGAACCCACGTCTCAGGCACCTGCACGCTGGAATTCTTCCTGGGCTGTCTTGGGGTGTCTCTTTCTGTCTCTGTCTCTGTCTCTCTTTCTGTCTCTCTCTCTGTCTCTCTGTCTCTCTCTCTCTCTCTCT
>JACXGK010005047.1:0-21457 GCA_016801125.1 Novumbra hubbsi | reverse complement strand
TCATCCTAACCTTCATTCTAACTTTCATTTTATATTGCTTTTGCGGTACATTTGCACATATTTGCATTGTACTCATTTCTTAGCCTTGTGCATGACTCGTGTGTGTTTCCATATGGAACAGCATGGCAGTAGTGTGTGTATGTGTGTGTCAGGCAGTGTACAGTACACGGGACAAGCTAAGAGGCGATATCTGTGCACCCACTCCCCCGCGTCGATGCTCTTTGAATGGCTCGCCAACACCACAGGCCTTCTCCCAGTGCCCTGGATCCATATGTGTGTCTGCGATAACAGAACCAAGAGGTTTGCGGAGCATTAGGCGAGGACAGAGAGAGTGAAAGAGAGAGAGAAGACGAGAGAGTGGGGGAGAAACACTCCGCACCTCCGTTCCAGAATCTGCGTGAAACCTGCCTCTTTCGGCACGGGAACAGACGAGCCGTGAATAAGCCAATCGGGGCTCACCCCTCCGACACGTGAGGACTGAACGCCACCGCACCAACACTGTCCTTACAAGACTCAACACAGATGAAATGCGCTTATTACTTTAAACCGGACATTTGGGTTTCAAAGTGTGTTTTAGGGAGGGTGTATGAGTGAGGGTGTGAGGAAGTGAGGGTGTGAGGAAGTGAGGGTGTGAGGAAGTGAGGTTGTGAGGAAGTGAGGGTGTGAGGAAGTGAGGAAGTGGGCTTAGAAGTGACATTGTAGCTGTTGGAACTGGTGGAGGCAGCATGTGTTCCCGGACAACCGCTTGCAAATAAAGTTATTTTTGCTGTTACTTCCTGTTGCAAAACAGTGACTGGGGGAACTGTGTATGCATGTTGCGTCAACCTGCAGACCAGATGGTTTTGAAGTGCTCATCTACAAAACAGACTGAGCGCTGTGTGTTGTGTGTTGTGTGTGTGTGAGACGGTGTCATTTATTTATTCACGCTCATTTTTCTTTCACTCTCACATACACACACCCCTCAGCTTGACACTTCTCCACACAGGCTGGGGTTCAAAGGCACGCCTGTTTTCACACTGCATCTATGGTACTTGGACATGAATCAAACAGAGGGGAGGAAATAGGAGGGTAAAGAAACGGCGGGAAACATTTTGATAAATATGAAACATACTTTTCTGGCACCTCCCCCACGTACGTTCCACATTCCAGTGAGAGACCAGGGATTGTTTCATCGTGGCTGATGTTGAAATATACCCGGTGGAATATCTCTCATCTCCGTTTATGTTCTCTCAACATCAAGAGTGTCAACCATGCCAGAAGACAGGAGCTTCACTGGGATGATAAGAAGAGTGTGACTAAGAGCAGAAGATGGGAGCTTCATTGAGAGGATGAGTGTAGATGTTTCACTATGAGGATGAGTATGGAGGTTTCACTATGAGGATGAGGATGGAAGTTTCACTATGAGGATGAGTATAGACGTTTCACTATTAGGATGTGTAGAAAAGTTTCACTATGAGGATGAGTATAGACGTTTTACTATGAGGATGAGTATAGACGTTTCACTTTTAGGATGTGTAGAAAAGTTTCACTATGAGGATGAGTATAGACGTTTTACTATGAGGATGAGTGTAGACGTTTCACAATCAGGATGAGTTTAAAACTTTCACTATGAGGATGATTAGAAAAGTTTCACTATGAGGATGAGTATAGATGTTTCACAATAGGATTGGAGGAGGATTGGAGATTCACTATAAGGTGGTGGACTGGAGCTTCAGGTTTAGGAGAAGGATTGGAGCTTCACTTTTAGTAGGAGGATTGAAGCTTCACCATGAAGAGGAGGATTGGAACAATTGTTAAGGATAATAAAGTTGCACAGACGTTGGCTCGGATGCAATAAGTAAATACCAACATTTGGACAGACAAGCTGTCTTTTTCAGGGTAACCCAACAGCAGTCCCAGACAGCCCGTTACGTTCCTTTGTGTCAAATTTGCCCACAACGGGGACAGTGAATTGCTCTGTGACAGCCCTTACTCTAACCCAAACCCTAACCCTTATTCTAACCCTAACCCTTACTCTAACCCTAACCCAAACTCTAACTCAGTGCAGGGATGTTGAGGGAGAGGGTGGGGCTCATTAACCCCCCATTAGTGTCAACGGTGACCCCCGCTTGCCCTTTCCCCCCTCGCACCACCCCCCCTCCCCGGGGCAAAGGGACTCTCTCTGAACCACGAGCGCCCGTCACGTTTAGAAACCGTCACTACCAATGTGAAGGAGGAAGACACCCGGCGGACCGGACCACCTTCCACCCCCGTTGCCCGGAACTGAGGGTGGCGCTGAAGCCCACGCCGCTGACGGAGGCCCGTGCCCCCTGACGGAGGGCTAGGGTTACATGGAGGGCCGTGCCCCCTGACGGAGGGCTAGGGGGCCACCACCAGCGGTTTGACAAAAGCAAAACAAATACTGCGGCCACATCCAGGCCGGTAAACTCCTTCGCCGGCGAGAACCTACGCAGACAAATGGATGGAGGTTTTCCGCAGCTGAAGTCGTCCAATTTCCTGTAATCCATCTGCGGTTCATAAACAGAGGAGTGCTGGCCTGGGCGTCTGGCGGGGACCCATTTGTATTCATTAGATCTTCCGTTCAGCAGGCACAGGTGGAGACTAACCTGGACACTTCCTCTCAAAAAGCCCTACATATTTTATGCACTTCCTCTGCGCAAGCAAGACATGATGAGCCACGGCTTGGGTTTCTCTGTGTGTGTGTGTGGGTGTGTGCGCGTAACATGGCAAAATGAGAGTTGAACAGTTAACAGACAGTACAGATGTATGGGCCACTCACCTTCTGCCCATCTTCTCCCGTCACCCCAACACCCAGCGACCCCCCAGCGACCCCCTGGGCACAACGCAACCACAACGCCATGACAGGACGCCAGCTAGAGTTCCACCGAAGACAACATGCCGAATGGACGACAGAAAGCCTGCTTTGTGTTTGCGATTAAAGCCCATTGAAGGCCGAGCATGTATTTTTGGAGAAACAATAGGATGTCTCAGTTTCCACATTTGATGTGTTGCCTTTGTACTGTATTTGACTATAGTGTGTAAATGATTTGCACATCATTTCTTTCTGTTTTTATTTACAGCCTCGAGGTACAACCTACTCTTGCCCAATCATTCTAACCCCCCCCCCAAAAATGCTCCGGAGTTCAGCACACACAAGCAGACAGTACACACACCCACACACAAGCAGACAGTACACACACCCACACACAAGCAGACAGTACACACACCCACACACACATGTCTTGTCGCTCAGCATTTTGGGCAGTGCTGGTAAAGGCAGAGCAGCAGAGGGCATCTGGTTCACAAGCACTTCTGACCAGGTTGGCTTTTCCCTTTGCACAGTCAACTCAAGAGAGCCAAAGCGACGCCTGTGGATAAAGGTCAATGAATTGCCACAAATTCCTAAAGACGTGTTTTTGCTTTGTTATCGTGGGGTTTTGTGTTTAGGGGTGAATGTAGTAAATTAAATATTAACATTAAAATACAGAATGTGGAAAACGTGAAGGGACCAGAACCCTTTCCTAATTCACTGTAAATACTGTAGAATACATGTGCAATGTATACAGATCACAGTAGGAGAGAGGCGTTAATATGGATGTCTTGTCACAGACCATTGTTCCCATTTACCATAAAATCTGCAAAAAACCCTGAAGTATTTTATTGTTATTTTGAACAAGTGGGAGAATATCAATACCTATGCTGTCACACCTGTGGTCTCATTCACCTGATTGGCTTTCACCTGCTTTGGGCCAATCATCAACCAGGATTCTGCCCACCTGGTTTTGAATACACTATACAACATGACAGCAGAGTCATAGGCGTATTTAAACAAGGTCCAGCACACCCTTACTGTCTTCTGTGTGTAGCAGCGGGGGGACACGTGGTCAACGCCCCCGTGGAACTCCAGCTACGCTGTGATCGGGTCACGGCTGGGTAAAGAAGGTCACCGAAGGGTCAGAGGTTGTGGTGTGTGTGAGCGTGTATGTGCGTGTGTGAATGTCGGCTCTGTCAGTGTAAACGCATGTCATTCTTTTTTCCCCTGAAATCCACATGTTTGTGCAAATGGTTACATCCGTAATATATGTGTAAATGGTCACATCCATAATGTTTTTGTAAATGGTTACATCCATAATGTTCATGTAAATGGTCACATCCATAATGTTTGTGTAAATGGTCACATCCATATTGTTAATGGAAATGGTTACATCCATAATGTTTGTGTGAATGGCTACATCATTAATGTTTGTGTAAATGGTTACATCCATATTGTTTGTGTAAATGGTCACATCCATATTGTTAATGGAAATGGTTACATCCATAATGTTTGTGTAAATGGTTACATCCATAATGTTTGTGTAAATTCTTACACTTGTTTGAATGTTAATGTTTATATGTGTGTGTTTCACTGTTTGTGTCTGAGGAAACAGGGGAGTGAATGCCTGTCGACCTCCAGCAGAAGAATGTCGGGGCACGTGGAGGGGGTCCTCTCCTCCCATCCGTCTGTTCTGGGTGGGGGGATAGAGGGAGGGGGTGAGGGTGAAGGATGAGGGAAGGGGTGAAGGGGAGGTAAAGGGGGCAATTGGCCGGGGTCAGTCAACGGTCAAATCCAAAACCCTGCTCACCCCTTGTTTCTCCTCTATACAAGTCTGTTTCCTCTGCACACACACACACACACACACACACAGACACACACACACACAGACACACACACACACATCTCCCTCGCGGAAACACTGAGGGCAGATTTTGGGGGGTTTTGCAACGGAACGTTTCGATAAAACGCTTGTGTGAATGGGCGGACTTGCGCCTGTGAACTCTTAGGTGGCCACGGAGACCATCGGTTCCCTCCGACTCACGGACACCATCAGTTCTCTCCAACACACAGACACCATCGGTTCTCTCTGGCACCCGGACACCATCGGTTCTCTCTGGCACCCGGACACCATCGGTTCTCTCCGACTCACGGACACAATCGGTTCTCTCCGACTCTCTTCAGGACAGACACACCCTCTCCCCCATCCCCCTCCGACATTTCCCATAATCCTCTCCTCTCGTGTGAGTACTGCACCCACCGAGCCCTCCCGCTGTCCTTGCGGGATTCTGACACCGCCCATGATTTCTCCCCAGACACAAATGGGAACAAAAATGAGGCGGCACCTTTGACCTTTGTGCAGCTTGATTCCCGCCCTCACAGATTTCCTCCTTCGTTCCCCTTCCCTCGTCTTCTAATATGGTCCACAAATCAGCCGCAACATCAAACGTCTTGTCTGTTATATTACACTACTGGGTACATTTGTTTCAATTCATGACTTCATTCAGTAAATTGAAAAATAGACACACAAATGAATAGGTAAATTCAACATTTCTAAAATACTTTTCCTATGAGATGTAATAACTGTACATTTTCATGATGGTTCTCGTTTTTTACAATGGAAGGGTTGTGCGCAACTTATCAAAGGACCAGGTCAATGTTTGTCTCGAAGGGTTGTGTTACTTAACAGAAGACCAGGTGATTGTCTGTCTAGAAGGGTTGTGTTACTTAACAGAAGACCAGGTGATTGTCTGTCTAAAAGGGTTGTGTTACTTTACAGAAGACCAGGTGATTGTCTGTCTAAAAGGGTTGTGTTACTTAACAGAAGACCAGGTGATTGTCTGTCTAGAAGGGTTGTGTTACTTAACAGAAGACCAGGTGATTGTCTGTCTAAAAGGGTTGTGTTACTTTACAGAAGACCAGGTGATTGTCTGTCTAAAAGGGTTGTGTTACTTAACAGAAGACCAGGTGATTGTCTGTCTAAAAGGGTTGTGTTACTTAACAGAGGACCAGAATAATCTTTGTCTGTAACGGATAGAGGACCAGGGTTTTTATCTTGTCAGAAGACCAGGTGATTGTCTGTCTGGAGGCATGGACAGGAACAGAGAAAACTGAATTTGGCCTAAATAATATGAAAAGACTAAAAGATGGTAAGCTATTAAACAATTGCAAAGGGACTTTACGTTCCTCAATAGTAAACCCTAATTCACCACTAAAGATTACAGCTTGGCAGTTGAAATTGGTCATCATAAAAATACAATACAATACATATACATATATCAACATATACATAAATATATATATACATATATGTATATGAATATATAAATCTTGTAAAGTTGACAGTACAATGTGTCCTAGATTGCTATAAGCTCAGGTAGGAAATGGGATTGGTTCCTCTCTCCATGTAATGTTCTGGAAATAATAGACAATATTTGAACCAATCAAAATGTAATTTAAAATGTTGTAGAATCAAACTTTTACCATGATTTAATTTGTCTACAAGTTCAGTTTTATTTTAATAAATATGTACATATACATGCACGTTTTTTACTCTATGGGTTATATAGTTTATGTATATAATATGTATATAAACATCATATGTTTTTCTCTGCGGGATATTTATTTTATGTTCATAAATATATACATACACATGCATGGGTTTTTGCATAACATACTGTTTACGATTCGAATGGTGGTTTTTACAATGACTACTTGTAATAGTTATTTCTCTGCTGTTTTCAAAATGTTTATGTTTATTACTGGATGTTGACCACATTGAACTTGGCATTAGTCCCCGTAAAACAGAAACTGATGAGGAGGAGAGAGAGGATGTAGAGTGTCCTGAGCAGAGGAGAGAGTGAGGAGGTAGAGACTGTCCTGGGAGGAGGAGAGAAAGAGAGGAGGTAGAGAGTGTCCTGGGAGGAGAAGAGAGAGAGGAGGCAGAGAGTGTCTTGGGAGGAGGAGAGAAAGAGAGGAGGTAGAGACTGTCCTGATAGGAGAAGAGAGAGAGGAGGCAGAGAGTGTCTTGGGAGGAGGAGAGAAAGAGAGGAGGTAGAGACTGTCCTGTCTACTGTGATTGTGTTTCTTTGTTTCCTGCTATGAGGCTGTAATGGATTTGTTTAGGTATGTGCGTGTGCGTGTGTGTGTGTGGGTGAGTTTATTTTTCTCGGGTGTCTGTTTGTCTCTACTATGTGTGTGTGTATGTGTGTGTGTGTGTTTATGTGTGTGTGTTTATGTGTGTGGGTGCGTGTGCATGTATGTGTGTCTATAAGTTTAAGTGTGTGTTTCCAAATTTCTCAATTTATGGACATCTAGCTTCCAAATATATCAGAAATACAAACATAGATTAATACATTCACTTACTTACTTACACACACACACACACACACACACAGAATGACTGCATCTAACTGTATCCAGATGCAATTAGATGCATGTACACTAAAACCACTTAGCCTTGCAGGTGGTCCAAAAGACAAATGTCTGAACGGAGCGCCAGGTTATACAACCATAATGCCTCTGTGGAAAACTGTTTCAATTGGCCAGGTGTGTGTGTGTGTGCGCGTTTGTGTACATGTGAGAGAGAGAGCTTGAACATACAGTCCTATATCTGTTTCACGTTATAGGTCTTGCACACACCTGTGTACACAGTGAGATACCTGTGTGTGCATGTGTATGCTTGTGGGTGCACAAACATTGGGTTAATCCATCCATATTAAATGCACCCAGGAGACATCTCTGCTGCCAGACAAACAGGAGCCTCTGTGTCTTCTCCCTGTAGACACACACACACACATTCTCTTGAAATAGAAATCTATTTCACAGAAACAAGCAGAGTGTTCCATAACCCACTTCTGTTTTGTTTCAGAGTGCCACACTTTGGCTCCTGTGGGTTTGGAATACGTAGCTCCTAACCAGATCCAGATGATACCTGATGATTCCAGCTGCTACTCTGTAGACCTCCTGTCATCCCACCCTGGACTGTCCCTGTCCTGCCCATCTGGTCCTGTTAGTGACCTAGGTTAGGCTTTATAGATTCTGGACGCAGCCCACATCACCCAAGACAACCAGAAAAGGGCTGGTCACTCCTCTGAGCCTGGTTCCTCTCTAGGTTTCATCCTTAACATCGAAGCCCATAGGGAGTTTTTCCTAGCCACGGTGCTTAATATGGAGCAGGGTGTTTTGTTATAGCACTTTGTGACAAATGCTGATTTAAAGAGGGCTTTAAAAAATAAATTGGATTGATAACCCCAGATCTAGGATCAGATTTCCCTTCACCCCAACACCAACTGGCACCAGCCTGCATCTGTGGCTAGGAGCAACATGTTTCACTGTCTTACGGCTCCCAGACAGGAGAGGAAAGAGAGGAATATTAGAGTAGGAGGAGAAGGATAAGAGAAGGTGGAGGGGGCGGAGGAAGAGGAGGGAGAGGAATATTAGAGTAGGAGGAGGAAGATTAGAGGAGGTGGAGGAGGAAGAGGATTCATAGTGGGCTACAGCTGTATTTTGAGCCGAGGCACAGCACTTAACCAATTAACTGGATCAATCAGCGGGCTAAGAGAAATGTATCTGAATCAGTGATGCAATAACCATGAAAACCCAGCCGAGAGGCACAGAGCAGGATCAGGCTCTTCAGGGGGTCACACATGCATGTGTGTGTGTGTGTGTGAGTGAGTAGTGAAAATGGCAAGAGGACTAAAGGACAACTTAAATATCTAAAATAAGCATAAGAAATTCTTAGAACAAGATTTAATAAGGGACATATTTTATGTGTCATCTTAACTTTTCAACCTTCTCCGTTTATCTGCTGGTCTTTCAAAATAGTTACATTCATCAACAAATGCACTGGGTTTTTGTCCTGTTCAAATACAGCAAAACAAAAATCTGAATATCATGATAATATACTTAACATTATTGTAAAGTATACTAATAGTGTGCTATTTTAGATATTCAGTAATCTGCTGTGACCTTGAATGAATATGCAAATAAACGTTATTCAACAAAAGTGTTATGTTATGTGTTTCACGTGTTCCAAACCTATCGATTCTTTGCTCATGAGATCAACAGATATTTGCAATCTAACGGAGGTCTAATTATTATTATTTTGTAAGCGTTGGGTGACAGCTGGTAGACTTCTCCATAAGATTGACATTCGTTCACTGGTATTCACAATTTATTGTACATGATTTAACTAGCCTATAATTAATTTAGTATTAGACTTTACAGGTCGTTGTTCTGGAGAAAATATATAATTTTCGATAGCCTCGTAATGGAATTCCACAACAAGGCGTAGCCGAAATTAATATGATGACGTTTGATAAGGCGATATCGATGAGTGTTATAGCTCACAAAATCCGTATCAAATATTAGCAGTGATCATAAGTGGTTTTACAAACATATATTAACCAAGGGATCTGTAAATAAATTGTTTAATCCATAATCTATATTTAGTGTATACCTACACTATAGAAGTCCGCCATAACAATAAGCACCGATGTCAGAACTGACTCTAAAGGCTCATGTAACTTTCACTTCACACAAGCTTACAATGAACACTGCCGTTAGTGTTCCACAATAAACTACTTTACAGCAGTCGCTTTTGAATTGTCTGAACGAGAGCCGAGGTGCTAAACCAAACCAAATTAGCGCCACCTACTGTTTCGTGGACGAAATAGCGACCTCTCATGTTCCTGTTTATGCATAATGATAATAAACAGCATTCTCAATATGTACGTAACATATGCGCAATTCCTTGATGTACCTCTTAACTGCTCTATGTAAGAATCCTAGACATTAAATGACAATCCAAACATTTTAACCCCATTATTATCCAAATGGCTGTGATACCTTACAAAACAAACACTGCTCAAAAAAAATAAGGGCACATGAAATCATCACAGCACAATATAAGCGATTGTGAATCAATGTCATCTGTTTTGGTGCAAATGAAAGTGACAACTGGTGCACTGGAGAGGTAACCCCAAGACAACCCCCAAAAATGGAATGGTTTTGAAGGTGGTGGCCACAGAGAATTGCTCTCTCCTGGTCTGGGAAGGCATATCCTTGGAGGGTGGCACAGACCCCCATGTGCTTCACCGTCAGACCCATCTTCAGACATTATGTTGGTGCAGTGGGCCCTGGGTTTTTCCTCGTGCAGAACAATGCCAGGCCTCTTCCCATCCCAGAGTATGTAGGCAGTTCTTGGATGACGATGGCATTGATGCCATCGACTGTCCCTCACGTTCCCCAGACCTGAATCCATTTGAGTAACACGTTTCGTTCATCGAGATCCGATGTGGGATTTTAGTGTTCCATTAATTTTTTTGGAGCAGTGCATTTTTCTACTTATGTTCATGAAGCCTTAAATATTTAAAACTCGTCAACCTATTCGAGATCTTTTATGTCAATACATCTGGAATATCGTGCAACTCCGCGTCCCTTCTTTTGGATTTCGATCATTATCAATTCCACGTGACTGAGATTGATAGTTTCTGACAAACGACACGTGTCCGGAAATCTTTCCTCATTGATAGAATACACCATAAAGGATTTTGTTTTTATTACAGTAAGCCACATGCCTGTTTGTTCAACCAATTGCACGTGAGACCTCGTGAGAATGCGCGAGAAAGACTGCTGCAGAATTTTCCTCATCAAATTGCAGTGAACGAAACGGCCTATTTAGGCTATAGGTTAATTTATCTGCCGTTTATATTAGCCTAAACATGCATGGTTATAATATTTTCTTTATTTATTATTGAATATATCATGTTGGGTGTGAAGTTTATGGCTACTCGTTACTGTTAAATTCTAATGTCTAATGTTGGTCTTTCAGGAATCTTATCATAGTGTCAATTTATAGGATGTGCATTATTTCATTCGTTAAATATATTTTCCTTAACTCGAACACAATCACGCACACACTCACAAACACACACAGACAGAGACACACTGCTTAAAATGTTTTCCCTAATCGATGGTCTTAATATAATTGTAATGTTCTTTAGGCCTATATTACATTTCCTCACAGCCGATTGCTATTTGAATATGCTAATAATGTATTTGGAACAAATGTTCCATTTAAGGGAGTGGAGAACTCTGGGGAAAAGTTGATAGAGGAACCACGAGTGCCACCTAGCTGTTGTTTACTTAATTTCATCTTCTGTTTTTCTTTTATTTAGGTTCGACTGTTACGTCAATCGGTGACCTCGAAATTATGTAAACGACAGCCCCAATATCATACAATTCGGTACTTTAAAATACATTAGTTATCAGTATTAACAGATGATGAAAAAAACTGCTTAATTACTGGACTTCTTTCTCTTATGGTAAAATTGTTAATCGACCTAAATTAAATTGTGATCTGTCTCTTGAGTGATATATTTGTTAAATGATAATGAATATCGTATCCTATTGGGTAATAATTTCCTAATATTTAAAAGAGGGATTTTTAATCATACCGCCAAAATATTGAACCCTCCAATCAATCAAAATATTCTGCATCATTTATGAGACACATCGTAGGTTACAATTTGTATTTTACCCAGTCAAACTGTTAAAATAAATATAATGTACGCACACTATCTATCAAAATAACAAACATTAGTCGATCAAAGAGATTGCTCGAGTCATTTAAATATTTATAGTGTGTACATTAAATTGTTTGCGTCGTCAAAATAAACGGTATTTTTTGCTTCCATGGAGGTGCCTTTTAGTGGAGTGAACTCAAGCCGTATATGAATGTTTTGAAGCAAGCTATTTCCTCCGCATTTCGTATTATACGTTTGTGTCGGTTTCCACGCGCTTGCTTTACTGTGAAATTATCATCCATGCATGAATCCCTTTACTTCTTGTATAAAATAAAATGCTTATAGAAATCACGGAATATTATCCAAAACGGAAATTCAGCTTTTTTTGTGATTGTAATTGAAGACGGCAATTCATTATTTAGTGTCAGGTGCGTGTTTAATATTAATAACTTAATTTAGACAAAACCACAAAATCGAGTATTAAGAGCACCTCACGTGAACGACAATGGGCTCCCTTTTCCGGTTAACGAACGTAAACCTTCAGTTGAATTGGGTCACACGATGTAGGCCTAACGATTTATTGGGCATACATTTTTTATGATTATAATTTGTAAACTGATGATATTCAGACAACTGCCTGTGTTTAAAGTATTTTGAACAACTCCTCAACTACCCTACTTTACTTCTAAGCGCATTATACACTGCCATAAATGATAACCATCCGATGTTTTAAAACATTTATCTCACACTTGATAATTAAGGGCTATTCCTGACTCCTTTCCAAATCGTTCCTACTGATCTACTAATATCGCAATGTCCACATATTACAACGATGAAAAAAGGTTTTCATCAAAGATATTATTATTTTGTTTAAAAAGTGGGAAACGTGTCTGCATCATGTATGGCGCTCACTGACCGCAGGTGGAGGCTCTGAGAGTCTCAGAGCCTGAACAAGCACCGGTAGCAAAGTCGCATTGCTGCTCACTTACGGCCGTTGGCAGTCTGTAGCGACGTGCCCAATGTTGTCTGCTGCCATGGCACTGGCTACAGGTCGCCGGTTACCTCATCTGAAATCGTAAGCTAAGAGACCAGGTCCGTTTTAGGGGTCGTATTTGCTATGTTGTCCTGTGTGTGACTTCAGAGTTAAGTGGGTAATACTTTAGGATTATTATTGGCCTATGCGATGTTAAGTAAACGGTAGCCTTTTTTGATGTCATAGCATGCAGGCTACTCTTACCAAAAATGTTGTAGTTATTCTTTGTTAAACACAGTCTATTTCAAGCTATTATGTTCATAAAAACCCAGGCTTAATGTTTCTTTTTTTACTCTCAATTTAATATTTCAATGGCGACTTTTCCAGTCTTGTTAAAGTTTAAATAATAAACCACTCTAAGTTCTAAATGCTTGCGTAATTTTATTAATATATTTATATTTTGCGTTATGGAGTACTTCTTTCTATTTTGTAGATTCCCTAACTAGAATGTACATATTGTTACTGATAAACCGTTTATGAACTAAAAGCTAGTAATATCCACAGTATTTTATTTTATCCTGGTTGTTAAAAGGTAATGTCTGATTTTGTCTTTTTAATCAAGTAATGGTTATTATCATATGAAATATAAAATATGAAATATACTTATACATTATATAAAAACAAGACAAAAGTTTGAATGATAAATGAATTACAAACTACTTTGAATTTGAATTACACTACTTGGTAAAATGAGAAAAAAAAGCCTTATGAAGTAAAACATTTACATACATTTCATTGCAGTCATACATCCATTGGTGTGCATAGTTAAAAGATAGTTTTTAGTATTACTGGCTTAGAGTCATATGTTTAATTTTAATAAATATTTAGAATTTCAAAACAGAGCTGTCAATGCTTTTTCATTATAAAAAATAGCCTTATAGAAAAACATGCACCTATGGGCTTGACCAGGATTGAATTTATTATATAACAGAGGCTGTGATAAGAGCAAAATGTAGAATCGATGTTGATGGTAGAATTAGTTTCACTCTCCATTTCCTCTCCATCAACATTACACGGAGAATCAACATGGCCCAAACAATTGCCAGTAATGCTTATTCAGCCTGAGATAAAAACAAGATGTAATCAAAACATTCTTTTCTTGACAACAGTGAAATGTTAACAGATTTAAATCTGAATAGAGAGAAGAAAAAATTCAACTATTTGTCATCATGCTTTACTTGTATTATTGCTAAAATGTCAGTATTAAGCAGTTTGTGCCTCGTTTTTGTGTTGATTATTAAAAGACAGCTATTAAAGTTATTCTAAATGGAGGGGAAAAAAGCTTCCGCAAAATTTCCCAGTACATTGAGAGTAGGAAACCACTTCATTTACTTTGCTGGTAATTTCACCCTCATACATTTTTTACATTTGTATGTGAATATCAGAGTGACTCTGAAATAGCCTTGTGACGGTGATCTACTGACTTCATTCCGTTGCCCAGAAAACCTTTCCAGTTGGATTAGACCACCATGTGCATTTTTAACTGAACAAAACCACTATAAGGCACAAGTTACTTACTTACTGGGTACTCAGTGTTTACTGCAGGTTGAAAGGGTAGGCTCGTCATTCTCTTACCTGTTTAGTGTTGTACCATGAGTCTTACAGGGTGACCAAGTTCAAAGGTTACTAACAGGGAAGTTTAGTATTTGTAATTGTACCTTCTTTATTGATCAGGCATATTTATTGCTGCAGGAATATAAATAATATCTCCTACTGTCTCGCTCTGAGTGATCAAAATACTTTTGGACCGAATCCAGCTCTGTAGGGCCCCTTAAAAAAAAACAGGCAATTGAAACCAATAAAATACATCTCAACGTGTACAAAATCTTAGCGTCCTAAGCCATATAATTTTAAAGGGGCTCTTTAATTTTTAGTGCTGGCCATGATTTCAGTCATCATGTCTCTTTAACATCACTCTATACACAGCAACACTTACCGGAAAAAGGGAGGTTAAAGGAAGCAAAGCGTCACGTAGAACCTGTCGACAGTTAAATGGAACTCGTCACATACAATGGAAATGTCATGGAAACGCTGCAGAGAAGGTTTTCAAATCTTTGCCCCTCCAATCAGAATGTGCACATATAAGGTTCTGTTTGCATATGCTTGTATATGCATCAACCCCAGTGAGTAGTGCGTTCACGCCATCATCACCGATCCCCTCCATAATGTTGAAAAACAGCTGACAACCACCGCTAATGTATGGGTGCTAGCTATGCTACCTGTACACCAGGACCAGAGGCAGCGTTTACCACTCACTTTTTCAGAACCTGAAAATAACCTTTTTTAAACGGTACACAGGAAATCCGGCCAAAAATATCCAAGTTTGACTTGACTAACTACACTGGGGGCCTGTTCCAGTAAATAAATCATGACGGATTTTACTAATATCCACATTGTTAGATCAGAGTTCTTGACTGCGCGCCAATGACAGCATCCTCCCACTATCCCCACTGCCTGCGTTCCATTGACCTCTTTACTGCGTTTGTTGCCAATGTAACTAAATAAAACCAAGCGGTGGGGAGAGATGGAACGGAGGGGGGAGAGAGAAGGGGGAGAGAGATGGATAGTACGGGGCAGAAATAGCAAGATGAGAGAGGGAAAAAATAGAGAGAGAAGAAGAGAGATCCAGAATTCCATCTCCTGCATCAGCAAACTCCCACCTGAGAGCTGATGATTTGGGCTTAATTAGCCGCCAACGATGGAAAGGTCAACATCTGTGCTCGAAGCCCGAGACAGTGTGAGTTACTGCCTCGCCAAGAATCGCGACATCTTGCCACTTTATGGTCGCACACACACCAACGTTTACAAGCTTTTGTTTGTCAAGCCGCAGCCACCGCTCTGTTGACACCGGGATAATTCACGAGGGCTGTTTATTCATTGTTTTTATTTAGTAGCTTAAAAAATATGCAACGCATTTAAACACATTGGGTTGGAACGTCACCCTGTGAGGCATTGGGGATTCTATGAGATGTTGCCTTTTCACGCCTTTCTCACTTAACTGAAAAATAATAAATCACGGAGGTTATTCATCCGGTAACAAGAAAAAAGTGTGTTTTTTAAGTGGAGATTGTCAGACAGAAAGTGTATCTGGATGAGTGGGTTTTTTAAAGACACAACGCACATATGCTTCAACTTCAGGTGAACAATTCAAAAGAAGACCTCTTAATGTTCCACTGTAAGCCATGACTACAACAAGATATCTAAATTTGCTTCAGATTCTGTTGGTGTGTTTGTGTCTCTGAATATGAGGGCGATTCATCTTGAGAACCACGAAGCAAAACTATCCTTTGAACTCTTTCCCTTCCTTCCGACAATTTTCCATTGTTTATCATTGCAGATTTGGTTTTGAAATCCCAGTTTAATCATCGACTTCTCCCAATCCCGATTTGTCCAAATAATAAAAAGATTAACAAAAAATGTAACCTTGCAACTCTCTTCACAAATATCTGTCTATAATGACCTTTGAGTAATTATAAACATTACAGAACAGCCAGAGTTGTTTCACCTTGTGGGATTGGGGAACACAACCAGCCACCTTTATTTTGATGATCGTGCCAACCTCTCTAGACCAATGGGCTGCCCTGCCTCCCTGAAAGCGTGATTTTCTATGAATTTGACTTACCTCAATTGTGCGATTATTTGTTAAACAAAAACATCCTAATAGTAAAATTAAGATTTAAAGTTGTCCTTTGCCCACTCCCTAGCAAGCTGACAGCCTACTTCCTGGTTACAGCACTGATGCCCCTAGTGACCGACTGTCAAGGGATATTATTGACATGAATGTACTGTCATATTTCCATATGCATAAACCTTTTCTTTGTCTCTCTTTCTCCCCAATTCTCCCCCTTTTCTTACAGTTTCTTACCATTTACAGTTTCAACCAACCTTTGTTTTAAATGGGCTTTTTCCTAAATCGTAAGCTACTCACGAAAATTATACTGCAAACTGCATGTTGGAGACAGAGTTTCTTCACCCATCCAACTCACCCCCCGCTCACCCATAGCGACATCCAACTCACCCCCCCGCTCACCCATAGCGACATCCAACTCATCCCCCCGCTCACCAAAAGCAGACTGCAATAGCAGACATGTGTGGTGGCCTGTCCCTTTCGCTCCCTTCCTTTGCAGGAACCTGCTCAGATGGGTGTTGCTCCAACAGGCTCACAGACACAGTCTAACAGACACACAGTCTAACAGAGACACAGTCTAACAGACACACAGCGACCCTGGCACACAGCTCGCACCAGCCTATGCCTACATACACACGTAACACACACACACACAATGCCACCTTCTTTTTAATTGGATTAGTAAACCTTCGCAGTATGTCTATTATGTCACCGTACGTGTGTTTTTTCATATATATACTCTAAAATGTATATACATTTTCTTAATCATGTGTTTCCCTGAGAATCCGTTGGCCCTGGAACAGCGCTGTGACTCACGCTTCTGAGGACCGTGTGCTGGTTTATACTGAGGCTGTGAAGTGTTGACGGTTCGTCTGTGTGTTTGTCTTTGTGGAGTATCGAGGACACGTGTGACTGTTTGGAGAAGGAGAGTGTGAGATCATGTTTGTGTCTGAGAGTGTTTGGTTCACTAATTGCGGCGGTGTCTCATTTTCTTTCCTGCGCTAAAATACATTTCCACTCCTGTCATTTCACAGTCCTTCTGCCAGGTTTTGTCGGTAAAAATAACTCCCCCCTACCGTAATTTAGTCTGAGCTTGATTTTTAGTGTTTATTTTGCTCTGGAAAACCAACTTTTCCCCACTTGAGTAATTTAACAGTGCCATGCTATTTACAAAGACCGGCTCTTCAAACCTCGGAATAGTCAAGTACTAGGCGCCTGGAGAAGAATCGTGTGATTCATTACTATGCATTAAATTAAAAGTCTCGCCAAGATCGATCTCAATTTACTGCGTTAATCTCCAGTGAGTCAATGAATCCCGACGTGGATGTTAGCACAGCATTTAAAATCTAAACACAGGATTACAGAAGTCAGAATGTAGCTCAAGCCTAAGAAAGGAATAGGAAAGTTGTAAATAGAGGACAGCCAGCTAATCTTAACACTCTACTACCTATGGCCCTCCATCACAACGCAAAGATCCTGCTTCATCACTCGCGGCTGAAATACTGTCCTTTAAACATATTAAAACACAATTGAGAACCTCTCCAAAACTACCCAAAAAGGGAAACGTACAAGCATGTTTTAATAACAGCGTCATGATTTATGTTCGCCAGTAGTGAATGAACTAAAGCACCAGGGATATAATACTTATATGCAATTTGTGAATTTCCTCTACAGGGTCTCTGAAAGGTCTACCGGGTGTCACATAACATGGACCCTGAGTTTTGTATGAAAAAGCTATTTCTTGTGATCCACAAATAAGAGACGAATTAGGGTGTGCCGGAGATTTACACCCTCAGATTTACGTGACTTTGAAGAAGTGAACGACATGCTTAAACAAAAGAATGAAGAGCGTGCTTGTGTGTGCCTGTTTGCTTGTATGTTTGCCCGTGTTTGTGGGTGCGTTTGCCTGTGTTTGTGGGTGCATTTGTGGGTGTTTGTGGGTGCGTCTGTGCATGTTTGTGGGTGCGTTTGCCCTTGTTTGTGGGTGCGTTAGCGCGTGTTTGTGGGTGCATCTGCACGTGTTTGTGGGTGCGTTTGCGCGTGTTTGTGGGTGCGTTTGCGTGTGTTGGTGGGTGCGTTTGCGGCGCCTGCACAAGATGCTGGCATAAGGAACCGGTGGCGGTGAGAGGTTGGGTTGTAGAGCGAGGCAGTGTATTTTTACCCCACCAGAGGGGCAAAAGTTGGCAGCTCTCTCCCGTCCCGCCCCTCAACGGGGTGCGAGGCCCAATCCCCTCCACACCTCCTCTCGCCAGCGGCCTTGCTGGGGGACAGATTTACACCCATCCCCTCAAAAGCTGACCCTGGCACAGGGGCCCTGGGTGTGTCCCCCCCCCCCACATGGGCACCCCTCGGTAGAGGAGAACACTAAGTCCCAGCGAGGCAGCTGCCCAGTGACACCTTTATCTCCCTCCTGAGCAACATGAGCGAAAAGACCCCGTAAACCGAAAAGCGCTGAGACCATGTCCCCCCCCCCCCGCCATCCATCCACCCACCCCCCATCCCGTTGCTTCTCCTCTTCTCCTCTTCCTTTTCTCTCCATTTGCACCTTTTTGTGTTTTTACAGTAGCCCAGCAGGCCGGCAGGACTACCAGCCAACCGACCAGATTGAGGGGGAATTTACGAGCTAAGCCCACGGAGGGGCCGGAGGGGCCGAAGGGGGCTGGGGAGTTGAGGATGAATACGGAGGGAGTGAGGAGGACTGGGAATGTTGTCTTGCGGGCGGGGCGGTCAGCCGTTGGATATTGTTTACGACGCCCGGGTTTTGAGCTCAGCCGGAGGCTTGGGCCCCGGGCCCATGGTGGGTGTTTACCAAGGACTCGCTGGGCTGGGTTTTACTGTTGGGGACTCAGCAGGAGGTGGCTTGAACAGTGGAAGGAAATGGAGACTGGAGAGGAGCGTCCACCCCCTTCCCTTTCCTCCTCCACTAACCAATCACGGTGTGGCCTTGTGGTTCCTTCCCGACGCACTGATTGGACGGCGGGTCGTCCGGTCGAGGAGGTCACGGAGAACGTTTGGCTTCTGACCTCTGACCTCTCCCAGGGTTGTCTGTGTGCCTGATGGGGCACGGTGGGACGATTCGGTCACCCTGGAGATACAGTAGGCCGGTCAACAGCAGACACTGTAGAAGCGGAGGGGTTGCTGGGCTTTTGACCTTGCCTGTTTACATTATGTTACCTCACCCCACTCAAAAGACTGACGGTGGTCATGGTAATGCTCATGTGTTAAGCCCCTACTCTTGTGTCCGCTACATACCTGTGATTTTTTGTTAAATCTCTGCTTGTATCTATTCCCCCATATATTCCCCCATATCTATTCCCCATTTATACATAATGCATTGCATTGCATTACATTAATGCAATTCTCTGGACTTCCTTCCTGCACATTTCCACGTATTTACATTTTATATTTACTGTCATTTCTATTGTTTTACCTCATACTACTTACTGTGTTTTGCACCAGTAGATATTCCCACAAAAATCTATTCCCCCATATCTATTCCTCCCATATCTATTCCTTCCATATCTATTCCCCCATATCTGTTCCACGCATATCTATTCCTCCCATATCTATTCCCCCATATCTGTTCCACGCATATCTGTTCCTCCCATATCTATTTACCCTTTATCTTCCCCCCCCGCATCTAATCACCCCATATCTATTCATTCCATATCACCTTGTACTCCCCTCTCCATCCTCTTTACTCCCACTCTCCTCCAAACTACACCTTCCCTACTCCCCGCTGTCCTCCCCTTTTCCTCCCCCGCTGCTCCCTCTCCCCTCCCCAGATCCTTGTCGTCGGGCGTCGTTTGTTCTTTAGTCTGTGTTTTTTTTGTTTTTACTTCCCTTGAATAGTTGATTCAGCTGAGAGAATCTTTGTGTCATCTGGCCCATCTCTCTGTGGTACTGTGCTGTTCCACGGTGATTGTGTGTGTAGTTACACATGTGAATGGGCTGCTGTAAATCCACCGGGGGAGATTTAAGGAGCTCCAGCCAGTACCTAGCGCTGTCCAGGGGGAGCCTTTTCTCTTCAGCGAGCAGTCCAACGACGGGCCGTAAATCTCCCCCGGCTGGGCCTTGGATCAAAAGAGGTCTGGGCTGTCTGGATACCCCTCTCCCGCTTTCTTTCTAGTTTCTCTCTCTCTCCTTTTCTCTCCCTCTCTCTCTCTCTTCTCTTTCTCTCTTCTCTCTCTGTTTCTCCCTCTCTGGCTCATTGCTTTTTCACTCCCAAATGACATTTCTGCTCTCTTGCTTGTTTTATTTTTCTATCCGTGTACAGGGTGACATTGTGTAACAAAATATGATCATTGTTTTGTCTAGAGTGGAAACACCTTCAAACTGACTGAAACACGCACGTTAAAATGTGAACACACAGAGGATGTAAATAAAAGCAATACAAACGGTGACTAACAAGAAAGAGATAAAATAACACGTCCATCTAATCACAGGTAATAAGAATCCCATCATGCTGTGGAGGACCGTTACAGAGAGCTTCAACCTCCATGATCGCTTGGTATGACTCTCTATGGTGTCATGAAGCGCTCCTTCTCTCTCCCCCTCTCTCTCCCTCTCTTCTTCATGCTTCATTGTCAGTGTAAGTCTCTAATAATGTAGTGAAGCCCCATGCCATTCTCCTTCACGCTTCATTGTCACTGTAAGTCTGTAATAATGTAGTGAAGCCCCATGCCATTCTCGTTCACGCTTCATTGTCACTGTAAGTCTGTAATAATGCAGTGAAGCCCCATGCATTCTCCTTTATGTTTCGTTGACACTGTAAGTCAGTATAAGGTAGTGAAGCCCCATGCATTCTCTTGTATGCTTCATTGACACTGTAAGTCAGTAATAATGTAATAAAGCCCCATGCCACAGCCGGTAGTCTCCCTGGAAACACAATAGCCGTGGTCCTTAGTAGCACAGAAACCAAGCATGGAGCTGTAGGTCTCCCCTTAGCCAGCCCTGGGGCAGTGTGCCCTGCACGAGGTTTGAACATCCCTCTTCCTCCATTAAAACTCAATCAACTTAGAGGGACGAGGGAAAGGATGGATGAAGGCAAGGGGGAAGGGGGTGGTGGAAGGGCAGGAGAGAGGATCGATCGGCTCTTCGGTTTTCTTACAAACCGATAAATCTAAACCTAACTGTAAGAGCGTTTTAGAGCGTCTCTAAGCCTCATTCATGTCTCCATGTGAGAGGAGAAATGGTTCCATGCGATGTAGATGAACCAGGTCCGTGGGGGGAACCGCCGTCACAGGAACGCACACCATGTAGATGAACCAGGTCCGTGGGGGGAACCGCCGTCACAGGAACGCACACCATGTAGATGAACCAGGTCCGTGGGGGGAACCGCTGTCACAGGAACGCACACCATGTAGATGAACCAGGTCCGTGGGGGGAACCGCTGTCACAGGAACGCACACCATGTAGATGAACCAGGTCCGTGGGGGGAACCGCCGTCACAGGAA
>JACXGK010005046.1:0-34948 GCA_016801125.1 Novumbra hubbsi | reverse complement strand
TTCTTGGGTATGCCCCTACCAGCTTTGAGGTTTCTTGGGTATGCCCCTACCAGCTTTGAGGTTTCTTGGGTATGCCCCTACCAGCTTTGAGGTTTCTTGGGTATGCCCCTACCAGCTTTGAGGTTTCCTGGGTATGCATCTACCATCTTTGCACACCTGGATTTGGGCAGTTTACCTCAATCTTCCTTTTAGATCCTCTTAAGCTCTGAGGAATTGAATGGCCTGTGTTGTTGAACTGCAATCCTCAGATTTCCCCACAGTTTTTAAATAGCTTTGGCAAGGACATTCACAGACCCAAAGGCAATCCAGCGTTGTCTTGGTTGTTTGGTTCGGGTCATTGTCATGCTGAACATTCATCCTAGTAAGAGATCCAGTGTGCCCTGGATCAGTTTTTTATGACCTCTGTATTTTCCCACTCTACCATGAAGGCTTGATGATGGAGTGTTGCAGTCCTGGCTAGTTCCACAACAGTAACATGACATGCACTGCAAAGTGTGGTACATTACATAGACATGTGTCGCTTTTTAAAACATGTCTAGTGAATTTGCCAAAAGTGGACACCAGTCTAGTTCTAGACTTTCATATTTTCCTGCTTAATTTTGTAAAAAGAATGGGGTGTTACTGTGCAGGGGCGTCCATCCACTGTGGTCTCGTTGAAGGACTGGCCCACGGTGAAGGAGATATGGGTGGTGCGTACGCTGGTGGACGTCTGGATGGAGAGGCTCTCACCCTGCTGGGTGATCTCCACCGCGGGCCTGGAGGCTGCAGCTACAGCTATCTTCCTGACAAACATGTTCACACCTGCTCTTACAAGATCAATAAGACATCACAAGAGTAGATTAACAAAGGGAGACTTTGGGGCATCTGAAATGCACTATATTCTGTAGTTTACTATGTTGAGCTCTACTGGGACTGGTAAACATTAATACAATATATCCTGGAAATACTACAGTGACAATTTGGAGAATTTCATTGTGTTGAAAAGCCGTATCACATGGCTGCATTATACTGCACTCAGAACTTGGCTCATTCTTGTGCATGTAGATATATTCAACTGAAACTTCAAATGTATAAACCAACTTCAAATACATTAAATAAAATACAGTATATTTTTAAAGGTTGATAGATGATGGCCCTTACAACACCACAGTTTGGAGTGTGGGGGCCATTATGAAGAAAATTTGAAATGTATGCGATTATAACAGTAACTGCTGAATTACTTTTATTTAAAACACAAAACTATCTTTTCCTATAATCTTTATATGCTCATTACCAATTCTATATTATTGTATGTCAACATTATGTTGTGTACAACAAGCAGGCTGAGTAAAACTCTGAGTATACACTTGTTTCATAACTATTGATTTATGGGTAAGATTCAGAACTATTGATTAATGGATAAGATGTCAGAGAAGTATGAGTTTATGCATGATTTTTTTCTGACAGTCAGCTCATTGTGGCTGTAGACTTAAATCTGACTTCCCTATCCCACTGAGCAAAATCCCAGAAGTCATTTTTTTTACATATTTATAATGTTTTGTGCTAGTGGCGATCACTAAACCCAACTGTATTAACCCCTAACTTAGCATATTGGGCATACATGTCCATATTCCCTGAATAAACAACACATTTCTACTAGGTGATATACTGTATTTATGACACATGACATTCTTAATTCAACCAGTGTGTTTAAACAATTTGTTTAACAATAATGAATCCCTGGAAATACAAATGCTACTATAGTTATTACAAATGTAAAACAGCATAAAAGTAACTGGAATATGCTGAGGAATGGGGAGTGTTGGGAATTCCTTTAAGATATAGCTATTCAAATTCTAAGTGTATTCAATTGTTACAGAATAATACAGATTTGTCCTTTTGTTTTGGATTGCTTATAGCTATTTTGTAAAAAAGTCTGGGTTTGTCTGTTGATTATTGACTGAAATATTAGTCTTAATTTTTGTATTTTGTCAAACAAAAGGAAAAACAAAAGGAAACCTCAGAAAGGGTGAAATTATCTGAGTGAATAAAATATTCGTCATTTCTCAATTCTGTTTAAAAAACCTTTTATTGAGAAATAAAACTATAGAGTTTAGTTTTGTTTGGGGGGAGTCTTTGGAGGGAATGATTGCTGTGGTCCACAATTAAACCCCTGGAGAGAGTTGGTTGAGAGGACCTAGGGTTGAAGAATGTCAGACTCAGTACCTGCTGAATGAGGGGCCCATTTCAGGGTTTAGTCCTGTTTACACAGGCTTTAATTACAATCTCATGAGGACTTGGTTTGAAAAAGAGAAAATAAAGCATTCCTCCACTAGCAATTTGTCTTTACATTTTAATTGATCCCACTGACATGCCCTGGCAAAATGTATGAGTACGAATGTATAAAGGAAAAATAAATATTGGAAAGTATTGGGATACTATGGGCACCACATTATTGCCCATAAAACCATATACATGTGCAGAGGTTCAGTAGCTGGTTACAGACCAATTTAGTTAACATGTAACCCACATAGCGCATAGTGACATGGAGAATGTTTTCCTACATTTCTGAATTTAAAAGAAATTACACATTCCAGGGCTCAATCGATTGATAAAAGTTGTAGTGAAATTGCATGAATAAATGCATATGTGATTTGCAGCTTCTACAACCAAATAGTAATATTTTATAGGCAATTTTACATCAAAGATAATTCAACATCGAGTGTATTAAGAAATTTTTTGTTTGGCCAATATCCAAATGCGGTGTTCAAATTCTAAGAATACTTACCCAAAACTTTAAGAAGTTCTTCAAAGTTTTCAGAAGTCTTCATTTTCCATATACCGGAGAAGTCGGCGATTTTACGGTCCATTTCAATATTTCTAGAAAGGAATAAACTATGTTTTATCTTGTTATCTGCAAACTCTGTTTGCTGCAAATCTCAATTGCTTCTGCTTCTTGTCTGACAGGTTTGGTACCTTACTCCGTCCGTTAGTTTACTCTGTCTGACGCCTCTGTCTCTATATCACTGAGGCTTGAGTCCGTCTGGTTCGCGCATTTCCTCAGCTAATGTTTTGTTTGGCGTAGAAGCGCCACGCGCGTCCTGGATATAATGTATTGAACCACCAATGGCAAGACTTCCCCATATTACCGAAAGAGAAGTATCTCTGTTAAATATCATCCTGAAATGTTTAAAGAATTAAGCGATAAATACGCTCTATGAATAGAAATCATAACATTTTGTAGCCTTGGCTAGATATTTTTGATTTGGTTGCATACTTTTCTTAATTTAAATACTATAATTTCAGGCCTATATCCGGTAAGATCTATTGCGTGGATTATTGCAAAATAAATAGAAGATAAAGATCACACCGTGACTTTGAAGTCAAATAGGGTAGCCTATATTGAAATTCTACCTTTAACGTAATCAGTTTTGTCAAGAAAATTGTGTCGTTGGATTATCGGCAAAAACTTAAAAAAATTGCTCAATGTGTTTGGGAAATACAATCATTTTGGAATCTTAAATCAGATCAGTTGGTTACACGGTATGGCATTCTTTAATTGCAATCCTTACATAATTGGAACAAGACCTGAGTAAAAATGCATAATAACTTAAGTATCTTAAAAATACATCCTATTTAGGGCTACTTAGATGGGTAAACGTCCCCCAATGCATGTTAACTTTCTATTACTACTGTAACATAATTACACAGTAGTAAATATCTTAAGGTCTAGACTATCCAGCAAATAATTGTGATTGTTATGTTTGACATCTATTGTGTGGATTTTTTTGGGCGGTTATTAGAAGAACAAAGTTTTAGTTTTTTCAAAACAAGAGACATTTACTGAAACGGAAGAAAAGCCCACTAGCTCTTCTTCATTTCTCCCTTCATCCCATTGGTGCCACACCAGTACAATCCTAATTTCACAAAGATAGAAAATGTTCTTACAGCCAAAACCTTGGACAAAAGTAAGCGAGTCTGCAACCATACAATTGGTCCCATACCATCATTGCCACGTAATGGTTACTGGCTTACAATTGCCTCATTTAATTCCTATTTTTCCTCTGGTACAAAAAAGGTACTGTAATCACTGAATGTATGCATTAATAATGTATGTAAATCGTTGTGAATAAGAGCATCAGCCAAAAGGCCTGAAATGTAAATGTAATTGTCTTCAGGAGTGGCACATGTTTTAGAGTGAGGGATCAAAGTAAAATGGACCACAGCAAAAGAGAGGGGGCAGGGAGAGGTGACGTAAATGCAGACGTCTCCCAATCTCTCAACCCCTCCCCCCTTAAGGATTCTACCCATCTCTCAATTGAACTTCAATTCCATTTAAAGGGTTTTATTGGCATAAGAAACATTTGTTGACAAGTGAAAAATAAGAACGATTCGAATAACAATATTTATCCCATTCATACAGTTGTATACCAATTAACATATCTGTTGGGAACTGGCTACAATTGGGAGGAGTAAGGAAGGTGTGTGTAGTGATAGTAAACCTCCAGGGCACTTCGCATTTCAAATAAGGGAGGGTTCAGCAATTTAAGGGTTCATGAATTTTAACCTGCAAAAGATAAAGTCAACAATTCCCTAAGACAAGATAAGTGTTTTTTTGTTTTAAGATCTGGAAACATGCAGGAATAAGGATTTTTTTTAATATAAATTCAAGTATTTTCGGTTGGTTTAAATATACCATGTTTATTTATCCACTACTACTTTGAGATATACAAATAAGCTAGTATGAAAAGGCTGGTTTGTTAAAATAGTTTTATTGTTGTTTGTTGGCAAATATGAAAGGATATTTCTTTCTCCAAATGTCCAGAGGTAATTACCAACCAATTCTTTCCTGCGGTTCATCTCTTCCATAGCCTCTCGCAACACTCCCTCGTTCTCCTGCCAAGAACATTTCAACAAGTCAGGATCAGAACTTGCAATCTAATACTGTGAATCTAATACTGTGTATTCAAACCAACCCAAAACTTTAGACACAAAACATTTGTTCTTTCACCCTGTCATGCAAATCACATTTTACCTTCAGTTAGCCTGTTTTTTCTAGTAGACTTGGTCATTTATGTACTTCTGAATTTGAATGAGTACAGTCCCACTAAATGGTTGGCTGACCTCACTGCTGTAATAAAAGGGAAACGTGAGGATATCAAGTCCCTGTTGTTATGACTACCGGACTCCTTTCAAATCTGTGGATTGTTCAAGTTTCTCTTGAAGGCTGTCTCATTTTACACGACAGAATTACAGAGAAGCAATTGGAGGAACGTAGCATTCCCCATGTACTCAATTTATTAAGATCAAGAATTATTTTTGTTCATGTTTACGAATTTGATTTGAATTCACCCCTGTTTTTAAATATTGGTTAAACCATAGCTGAAATTGAGCTCCGTATGCATTACAGTTAGCTAAAATTCTGCCACTGCGAAATGGCATATGACATCGTACAGCCTGACAGCATACAGCGTGGAGTGCCAAAAACTCCAGGCAATTGTTCTTACGTTGGAAATAAATAACAGAGAAATAGCCAATCAAATTGGCCTAAAACATTCTACATTAATAATAGAAGTAATTTAATATTTATTGATATGATTATGAAATTTGAAACTTCAGTTCAGTTAAATCAAAAACAAATTATGTTGAATACATTTTAAATGTAGTTCAGTCACGTGGACAAGAGGTTTTGTTGCTCCATCTAGCGTTGAATGCCGATTACCATTTTCCGTTAATACGGAACAGAATATGTATATTTATATTGCTTCTACCCGGACAAACCACTGTAAGGCACCAGTTATAACATGGCGAACCATCTTCGTTTCGTTGCTCGGACTGTGATGGTCCAAGAGGGCAACATCGATGGAGCTTACAAGGCTCTAAACAGGTAGCTATCGTCTGGGTGTGTTTAGATGTTACTGAGATTTGTATACTGCTTTTTGTTTGAACATCGTCTCTCCAACACAATTTCATCAGCTAGTTTAGCTCATAGTTCAGTTACAACCTCAATGTCTTTCGACTCCGTTTCCGGTGTAGACCTGTTTGGCATTGCAGTTGGTAGCGTCGATGGAAAGGGACTGTTTAGCCAACTTGATAGTTAGCTTGTTACAGATTTCATTACGACCAAATCACCGTTAACATGAATAATAATAATATCTTCTGTCTTTATTATTCCCATTACTTCCATAAACAATTTCTTCTCGACTGTCGGCATTATTAGACATTCGGAGTTTACATAAAGCATGCAGGTTTCATGCGTTTTGATCCATTGCCATCCATAATGTCTTATTACCGTTACAATATAGTCATTTTTACTTAAACACTTTTCATTACAAGCAAAATAACGAGGTAGCAACAAACAATAAATAAAAGATTAGGGATCTGGCTGTTCTTGGGCCAGGATCTTCCACAGCTTTAGGTAACCCCCAGTTTGGATAAGGAAGATATTATTATATTATTATAATATAATTATTATAATATTGTCGTTGATGGTGCAGTCAGGCTTGAGAGGTATAACATAAGACAGGCCATATAGTTATTTTTTGGGCACCCTGTACAAAGTCTATGTTGTCTGAAAAGTTAACAACAAGAAGTGGAGCACTCTTTTGCTTCTATACGGAACCATAGTAAATAAATAAAATAATACACATCGCTGTTTTGAACTTTACTTCATTACTACATAGCATAATAGAAGTTGTTTACACCATGTAATGGTTAACCCATCAAATTAATTGTAATACACAAAATGTATAGCCGGCTACATTTTCTAACACATTTCTCTTATTTCTAACACATCAGGGTGCTCTCTGTTGATGGAATTCTAGAAACTGTGAAACGAAAGCGCTACTATGAGAAGCCCTGTCGACGCAGGCAGCGCGAGAACTATGAGAACTGCAAAAGAATCTACCATGCTGAAATGGCCAGAAAGATCTCCTTCATTTCCAAGACTCACAGAGAAGACCCCTGGGTTGGTTGCTAGATTGAGGAAGACAGAGGGGTATGTACTCTCTTAACATCTAGGAGAGATTGAAGTGCGAGCTCGGAGAGAGCGCTACCTGCTGGAAGATGGAGGGGGAAAGAAAACATGTACTTTCCCCCCTACGGGAACTTTAATAAGATGGATATTAAAGTTCAGCGACTGATTTAACTGTGGTCATACTACCTGGATTAGACTGTGGCAATATTTGTGTTCCATAATTGTGTTCAATAAAATGTTTGTATGTTGTTCTCTCATTGTGTCTCAAATTGAATTAATCATATTTGGGGATAATGATGTGCTATATGGCACAATTTAATTCCATAAATGCAAACATATTTTTACCTTATGCAACAGTGGGAATTTAAGCAGGAATATCGGTTTTAGAAGTTGAGCCTAAGGGATGTTTTATAAGTCAAATGTTCAAAACCGAGTGAGGTGTTGTTCATCACGAGTAGAAAACAATCTATTTGAAAAGGGTTATACTGTTGCTCAAATGCAACAATTCCATCCATATACAATGCTCCAAAAATTAGGGAAACGTGTAATCATCACAGTATAACACCAAGTCAATCACAAAGACATTGATGCCATGACATGTCCCTCATGTTCCCCAGACCTTAAGAGTTTGTGGCAGCCTTTCAAATACTTGAGAGCAACTTGTCTTACAAGAAATACTAACTCACTATGTCCCAAATTTGGAACTCCGACTCTCTTTTGATGCTTCATCCTGTAGAGTAGAGGCGTTGCTATCCCAGGTGCTCCCAAATGGTGAGAAGCCCATTGCTTTTGCTTGCAGGACTCAATGCAAGATAGATGCACATAGATGCTCAAGTGGGAGGCTTTAGGCATCATATTTGGTTTAAAGAAATTCCCATATTTTTTGTCTTTACTGACCACCGCCATTTGATCATAATACTGGGGCCTCACCAGGAGATCCCCTCCTTGGCCACTGCAAATAATGCAGTAATGGGCCCCAATCCTGTCAGCAGAAAATAAGTATTTAGTACAGAAAGGCAGAGCTCCATGGAAATACTCTCCCGACAGTAATTGAAAGTCACACACAACGAGAAATACGTCAACCAAAATGAAACACTCCCCATCCGTAGCAGATACATAAAATGGGAGACTCAGGGACCCGGTGCTGTCACTTGTGTGGAAAATGGTAATGAGAGGAAAATCACCAGCGGCTCTTAACTACGAAGTGACCATAGCGCAGCAGCGCTAGCTCCTTTTGTGAGCCGACAGCATGAGCTCTCAATCCAACAAGGCTGCCTAATGAGGGGGGTCAGAGTCGATGTGCCAACCAAGTTGTATGTAAGGCGCTTGGAGTTGCTGCACAGAGGATACACAGGGGTTGTGCGGTTGAAGGCGCTCACACAGTTAGGTCTGGTGGCCAGACCCGGTTACGGTGGTTGAATGACCAGGTAAAGGGCCTCTTTGCGAACCTCTTCATGGCTGCATGTACATGCTGACTTTGCGGGCCGGTGTGATTGCAGTATGTTCATCATTGCTGTGGAAATTTATTCAAAATGGCAAGAGGTGACCATTATGGACTCGACCACAACTACTAAACTAATGAACGCAGTCTAGGCCTGCCAGAGCAGTAGGTGAGCAACAATCAAAATGGCTATGTTCTTGACAGCCAACAGGGGCACATCAAGAGCGCTCCCAGCCAGCTGGCCACAAATGGCCTGGCAAGACGTTTTGTGCAAACCGTGAAACATGGGTTGAAAGCTTCCAAAGGTGAACATACTCTGCAACAAAGGCTACTTCCTTCTAGCATACCGAAATACCACACATCACCACAAGTCTCCAGCAGTGCAACTGTTTATTTGCAGGCTGTGAACCCACCTGGATCTACTGAAGCCAGATGTGGCTTAAGCGGTTCAGATAAATCAGCGGAACCATTTACTAAAATGATGGGAAGGAAAAAGTGAAGGGGAATAAAGTAACTGCAGATGATCTCAGGTATACATTTGAGAAATGTAGCAGACGCTCTTATCCAGGGGCTGGGGGGGGGTACACAAGTTAATGAAACCACCTGGTCAGTGAAGCAGGGTGGAGAGGTGTCATGGCGTGGGCAATCATGCCAGGGTGGAGAGGTGTCATGGCGTGGGCAATCATGCCAGGGTGGAGAGGTGTCATGGCGTGGGCAATCATGCCAGGGTGGAGAGGTGTCATGGCGTGGACAATCATGCTAGGCTCTGGAGCTTCTTGTGGTTCCCTTGACCGACTGCACCTGGCTGGTTGGTGAGTTGTTCTTCTGCTGCATTTGTAGTCTGTCATGGGACTCCTGCTGGGCTCGGTTTGTCTGCTTTGTCTGACTCCCCCACTGGGACACATCTGACTATACCGCCCCGGTGAGTGGGGTGTCAGACCACCCTACTCTGTTGCCACATGGGCGGCTGGCATCCGTTAAGGGGTGGTGCCGTCACCGCTCTTTATTTCCTCACCCTGGCATGGGTCTTCCTCCAGCGTGTCCCCTTAACCATGGGATATCCCCTGCCCCCCGGTACGACCTGACACCCCGCTTTCCCCTCTTAGCCTGGCACAGTCTGTGACAGTCTGTGCCTGTGTTTGGATCGTGGCCACCACTGTATGGGATTGGTGGCTTTATCCCTGTCGAGTTTGGTCTTTCTCATTCTGTGCCGTGATCACTTCACAACTGGCAGTGTCTGTGGTGCTTCTGTCAGGGCCTTGGGTTGATTTTTCCTGGCCTTCTTTTTTAGCCTTCTCCCTGTCTTCGCTCCTTTTCCAATGTGGAAAAGTGGCTTCTTTTTTCCTGACCCTTGCTTTTTCAACAGGGGCTTCTTTGGCCTTTAAGTTTCTTTTTCACGGATGCTTTCATATGGGGTAGGGGTGCCTTGGATTGTGGCAATCATCTTTGGTGGGGGTCAGGTGCCATCCCTCTGCGTGTGTGGATGCACTCCCCTGGGGGGTAGCGACCTCTGAGTGTACTTTGTGGGTTTCGGTCTAGCTGAGGTTGGCATGGTGCTTGTGTGTTGTTTTTGGGCTCCTTTTCTGTCACTGCCCCTTGCCTGGCACCTTTGGTGCTTTTGGCTTGGGAGGTAGATTGCCTGGCAGCCTTGCCCATAGGGCCTGTTTTCCTATGGCATGTGCTTTTGGGCAGTTGTCTCAGCCCTTCACGTCAGTGTTCCACCTAAATAGTTAATCTAAATGTTATACTCATCAAAGTAGCAACCTTTTGCAGACATAACAGCCAGACACATTTGTGGCATTCTTTCTACAATAGAAATAACATTTTGTTTGTAAATGTCTTCCCAACATTGTTGCAGAAGTTCCCACAAATGTGTTGCACTGGTTGATTGCTTTGCTTTTACCTTTCTGCAGAGTTCCTCTTAAACCAGCTCAATGAGGTGTAAGACTATGCTGGACATTCTATAATTTGAAGCCTACCATATTGTTATTTGGTTCTAAGGTAGTTCCTCCATAGCTTGGAGGTATGTTTTGGGTCATTATCTTGGTGTAGAATGAACCTCTGACCAATTAGGTGTACAAAAGAGATTATTGCATGGCACTGAAAAATGCTATGGTAGCCTTTTTTGGTTCAGGGTGCCACTCACTCGGTGCAAGTCACACTTTGGATTTGGCAAAGAGCCTCAGACCATGATGCTTTTTACTACATTTTTGACAGTTGATGTCACACACTAAGGAACCATCCTTTTGCCTTCTCAACAGCGTATAAAACTTTGTGTGATGAACCGAAGAAATCTAATTTTGATCACGTGGTCCATTACCACCTCCAGTTTCCATTTGCCTTTTTCCATCTGCCTTTTGATAGTGGAGGAAACTATAGTCACAGACACCTGGGCTTTCTTTCTTCTCTTAAGGAGAGACCAACACTTTTAAGGGTTATAATGGTCTGTCTGTCTTCCTTACATTTATTTCCTCTTCCTCGCCATTATGATATCAGTATAATACTTCTTGCAGTAAAATACTGTCTGAAATAATGCTTTAGAAGGTGTAGTAGCACAGTTAGTTCTAACACTGCTTTTATACAGACCGAGGGTTTGTAATTAACACAATTTGGGGCACTTGAAGGAATTGTTAGCATCAACTGTCAAAGCTCAGTGTACTTCCATTGCATCAGACGTTGTTAACAGATCACTTGTTCCCTGAAAAATATTATCTGAAAATATAACTCTGAAATGTACATTTTGTTTTAAGTAACCTAAACCTTTTTTTAACCACTGGCAGATACCTTTTTACCATTTCAGGTAATTCATTGAACTTGGACTGCTTGGTTTTCTTAGAGTGGCCTAGAGTGGTCTAGTGGTCTAATCTGGCCCACTGCACTTTCAGCACACTCTCTACTCTGTCTCACCTCTATCTACAAAAACAATAAAATGCCACCCATTTTTTTATTTTTAAACTTCCGATTGATTATTTACCTTGAGTATGCAATGCTCTCCTAATACCTATGGAAGGCATTGTACAATAAAACTGAATCTATGAATGGAAATGCAAATTACAATACAATAGATTTGATTAGGTGAAAAAAGCGAAATCATTGCTTCAACAACATTAAATCATCTTCCCGTGGCAGATGTGGTAGTAAAGTGGTAACAAATATGTATGTCATAGATTAGCAGTTTAGCAGACTCGATTTTCGGTTTTAAACATAGTATGTAATAATGTTTAAAATCATATTTTCCTTTAAACAGGAAATGGTAGAAACAGAGGATATTCTGCAAAACTAATAGCACATTTCTATAGTGGAATAACAGTGGAACAATTTCTTTACATACATTAAACAAGTCACACAGGCCTTTTGGAAAGACACGGAATAAACCTGCCTGCCTACACCAACAGTTATATTTTGTATACTATACTGGCCAACCCGGACTCAACAATAATCCAATTATTAATTGCCCCAGTAGGCTAGACATTTTGTACACTGATTTACACGGATCTGGCATACACGTTAAGCATCATCATTATAATGAAGCTGATGACATCAGCGTGGCTGATGTCCGGTGTTCTCAACATGGGAACCAACCCGTAGGAGTCCTGTATTACGATAATACCGTACAGGACACCTCAGCCACGCTGCGCAACCCGTGTGGTTACTGACTCGTGTTTTTCCTTGTTGACTACAGTAGCGTATTGCCACAGCCCTCCACACTTCTGACATGTGCGATGCGAGAGGCATGCCCAGTAATAATTACTAGCCATTCAGAATTTAGGGTGTCACTGAGTGGTTACACGCCTCACCAATGAGTACACTTTGTACCAATGGTGCTAACCAATCGTTGCCGAGCACACAGTCCAGCACGTGTAACGCAGGGTAGCAATTCACATGTTGCTCCTCGATGTACTGAGGACTGTGAAAGGTAAACGGAATCTGAAGCGAGGGAGCAGTACTAGACCTTGAGCAGGAGAACTGGTTAAACTATAGTGTGCCATCAACATTACTATTTGTGATTGTTTAAAATAAAGCATTCTAATTATTGATAACGGATAAGCAAATAGCAGCAACTAGTTATTCTACTATTATTTTTACTGTTTTATTGAACGGTTTTCGCACCTAAAAGGTAAGCAATACACCATGCTCTAGTATAACTTCACAAATGTTTGCTTTGCCTAATGTATGTAGTTTTAATATAGTGTTTTTTAAGTATTTATACTAACGAGTTGTCAAATGTAACAATATTTACCCACAAGCAATGTAAAATGATTGCAATATCATGTGTTAAATAGTTACGGAAGCAGCCTAGGTTGTTTTAGGATAGTCTGTTAGCAAGTTTCATGTTATAATGGCCAAATGTTCTTTCAAATGTAATCGTTGACAATCCTAGAGTATGGAAAATTGTTTTGTCATAATTCAACTATCGAAATAATGCATACATAAACTGAAATGTTCTTATAGGAGTGTAATGGGAGTAAATGGGAGTAATAAATATTATATTACAAACTAAAATCTGACATTTGCACTAGCTGTAAAATGTCAATGGTAAAGTGAAAGCTTGTCATTTTTTATGTCCTAGCATTTGTATTTTGAGAGTGACATTTCATTTCTAGAGCTTTACTTTTCATTCGGAGCAGCATTCAATTAATGAATCCGCACTCGATCGCCTTCGCTTATTTCGAAAGAAAATATAAATTGACGTTAGTGCTACTGGTACCGGGACACTAAGTGGACTCTCTTGCGGGAGAACTTTTCGTCGACTCGCAAATTCGATTCATTTCACGCTACCTAGTTAACCTCCTCTCAATCGAAGGCTCGAATTGCCCGAAGAGCCATCTGATTTCTAGCAGGCTTGCTAGCAACAGTCAAGTAAGTGTAATTTGAGTTCGTGTTTGTCCCTAGAAAGAAATGTTAGGTAGGCAGTTAATCTATCTATAGCTAACACATAGGCCTAGCTACGTTAACTAGCTAGTTAGCGGATTAAGTAAATAACGTTACCATTTGCAATCCAATTAAAACGATAACTATGCGTGTGTAGACTTGCTTGTTTGTTATCTAGCAACATTGGTCAGTGAATGGTTTGGTTTGTCTTAGAAAAATGAAGCTAACTCGTTATATAGGCTTTTTTTAATACATGTTGATATTTTATCTTGATAGTCACTTAGGTTTAGTGTGTGTTTGTGCACTTTTGGGGCTTTAAAGGTGCAGTAGTGTGTTTTATAGGATTAATTTGCTATGATTAAGGTATTAAATGCAACGAGAATTGGTAACATTATGCCTGTGTGTGTGTTCGATTTAGACTGCCAGGGCTGAAGGTCTTAGAACAGCCAACAAGATCATAGAGAGGGTCTCCCTTTTTGTTTTGACTCCCACACGCTCAATAATGACTTGCCTTCCTACTGGTAAACTGGTGACGACCCCCCTACAACAATCAACCTTTCACACCTCTCGAATAATTCTTCTATGCCCAGTTCTTGATGGCCTGTTCAATATGGTGGTGTTAACCAGACGTCACTCTAGCTCAGGGCCTGTATCCCTAACGTGTGTGCGTGCGCAGTTACATGGCAGGCTGGCAGAGAGAACAGCGGCAGCTCTCAGCCAAGCTAGCAGGGCATGAAACACTCAGCCATGATCACCGGCCTTAGGCATGGCGGCAAGGTGATGTTCGACATACATCATTGCAAGTCATTATGCGGTAGTGATTCTGCTTCGTGCTAATCCAGCACAAGTACACTAGCCAAAATACACAAATATTTACATCACACTGATCTTGAATTATCAGTCGGTCGTTATGATTCATGAAGCGAAACATACATAACACTGGTTTCGGCCTTTGTTATATACTAGGATCATGAAGGTATGGTGCTGTTAAATAGTATTTGTTTCAGATGCAGTTGAATGTTTTTGTCACTGAATATTTTCATCTGTTCATAAAAAATCATACATTGAATAAAGGAAATCTGAATGACTAAAGAAATGATTGTATGTCTGTTTTATGTATGTAACTGTACGTTCAAGGACCAAAAAACAAACATTCCATGTTATTATTGAAACACTTCATGCAAAGCCATTTTAACTCAACATGTATTAAACAAAAGGTTTTCTATACATTTCCCATGGAGTCTGAGAAGTCAACAACATTGCAATTGAAAGTGGGTGTAACTTATATCTCCCTATATCCCAAATGCCCCTCCTGCAAGTCTGCCATGTATAGTGAACATGGAGGGTGGAGGCTAATAACCTCCAAGAGTGAAGGAAAATCTAAAAAGACTCCGTGCTCTTTTTGTGTTGACAGATTTCAAGGCTTCTTAATAGAGGTTTGGAATTTTAAAACAACATACATTTGCATGTAATGCTATTTTTATGTATTTCTGACAGATATAAAATGCCCAGACTAATTCATCTACATTTAATAGACTTACATCTTAAATATGGTCAAATACGTAAAGTATTATTTACAAAACAGGGCGTTAATTATTTCTGTAAAATTCAAAACGATTATGTATTTTACAGAACCATAACACACACATCATATTTGTTCCTCGTGTGTTGGTGGCAGTGAATGTGAGAGTTTCTAATAAATGTTGCTAATTTTGCGTAAAAACAAACCGCTTTCTCTGTGGCTGGTATTCATATTATGATGCTGCTCATTGGCAGCATTGGAAACAGCCAAAACGACTGGGTGCTGATTCAACTTGAGGCTTATCATTGACATAAACTGTGTGCTCCACAGAATGAAAAGTACAACTCTTGAATTGAAATGTCACTTTCAAATTGAGTGGTAGGACATTAAAACAGGCTGTGATGGGCTTCCATTTAACAGTTGTCATCCAATGTAACAGCAAGTGCACATTTTTGTTTTAGTTTGTAATATGTTATTAGTATGTTGCTTGTAATTAACCATTAATTGTAAGAACATTTACATTTATGTTGTGATTTGTATAGTTGAATTTTAACTAAAAAAACATTCCATACCTTGAGCAATGTAGGATTTCAAACAAAGAATCTTGCCACTTTACACAGGACTAACAGGAACAAAGCAGATAATATAGTGAGACCTCCATCAACAGAAATAGCACTTTAACCTAAACAAACACTTTGGAGGAGTTGAATTCTCTGGCTAATCCTTTGAATTTATATTAACACACCTAGTAGTTTTCTTGATAATTCTGTGAAATCCTTGAACATGCATAGTTGCTGTTTTTAGTTGTTGCTATTAATTTATTACATTTTAAAAAAGATTTTCCAATGAAGCACATGTTTTTATTATCACCGGTATCTCTACTTTAGTTACTCTGATATATGATTGTTATTTTTCTGACTGACTTGACCTCTTATCTTTCTACAGGAATGAATTCCTTGGCTATGTCCACCAAATGGCCTTCCTACGATTCTCTGCCTGACACCTCCAGCTTCCTGCTCAGTGAGAGTGACGTGACTGAGGACGAGGCGGAAATCGATGTCTTTACCTCCGAAAGTGAGGGAGATGGCGTCGGGAGCTCGGGGGGTGGCAAGACCTGCTCAGTACCCTTCTCCAAGGCCAACAAGGCGGTCCCTAGGTTACGCTGGTCCATGGTTGGGAGTGGACAAGGGGAATGCTTTCCTTACACCTACCCCTCTAGAATGGCTTCTCCAGGATGTGCTGCTTTAAGCACAGAGGAGGCCTCGCAAGGAGACCAGGTCTTCGCTCAGAAAGTGAGTTTTATTGTTTAGAGTCAACTGATTTGACTATGCCGATTTTGGCATTCCAGGAACATTATAAGACTATGGTTTTAATGTTTTTCCTTCTCATTCCTAGTGTTTAGAGCTGCAGAAGTTTATCAGCCCCCTGTTAGACCTTCTGAATGGACTCAAGAAGGGGAGATTTGAGAGAGGTCTCAGCAGTTTCCAGTCAAGCGTTGCAATTGACAGACTCCAGAGGATCTTGGGTATTCTTCAGAAACCTGACATGGGGTAAGTAAACCAAACCCTAGTTAATTGCACTAACTTAATGTCCCAGGTAGAGGGATAGAAAAAACACTAGACTATCCTGGCCCCTAAAAGCCACTGAGGGCTGAGAGTCACTGATGGCGAGTAACAGCCTTTTGCTATTTTAGCACACTCTCCTCCATCATTTTGTCTTTAAAAAACCAGATCCACTTTAAATGGCAATTCCTCTTAGAACATTACAAAGTTGCATGTTACTAATGACAGGACCCCTCTCCTTCCGCAGAGAAAAATTCCTCCACACCTTACTACAGGTAGAGATGATGCTCAAGATGTGGTTTCCCAATGTGACCCCTATTGCTGCCACCCAGAACCCCACACCTAATCTTCCTCCGAGATGGCACAAAAACCAGCTGTGCATGCCAGTTAAGGTGGGTCTTTTACCATCTAGTTATCATTGTTTAATATATAAATGTTCTAATGTACTAATGATTCTGACTGCAGTATATCATTTCGAAGGACTGTATCCAATTGATGTATTTTTTTACCCCTTCTTCATCAGAAGCGGAAGCTTAGCTGGTTGGACTCTGACTTCCCCAGCGCTGCCCCACCCAGTTGCAAGCGCCTGCAGCTGCAGACGAACTACCATGAAGTTGCCCCCCAAGACTCTATCCCTTCAAGCACATATGTGGGACCGAGAGAACATGAGGTGTCTTTTGCCTCAGAAATGTATACTCCGTCAAGTATGACTGTCAGCAGGAGAAAAGGGGGAAACAAGAGGCCTGAGGATTCACGTCGCTCCACGTTAAGCAGAGCAGCCACACAAGACTGCTGCATCTCCTCCACCCTTGCTGTCTCTCCCTCACCTCAGCTTTCAAAACATGGACATCAACCACAGAGGTGCTGCAGTGGGCTTGGCACAATGAAGACCGAGGCACATATTACAACTGTGGAAAGCCAGAGAAGGAGTCACTCTAACCCCACATTATCAAGGTCTGTGAAACAAGAGCCGGAGTGGAGCACAGATGCATAGAAGCAGAGATAAAACTGAACTTATTGCACCTTTTGATCATTTTTCGGTCACTTTTTCTGTTGGAGTTTTTTTTACCAAAATGTAAATGCGATTGTTTTTTAATGGTAATGTGATAAAGATGTTTACTTTTGCAAAGTACGTTTTGTTGTTATACTGATTGAAAGAATAGATGGGTATTTTAGACTCACCAACACAAATACATATACATTGACATGAAATACTCTATGCAGTAAAAATATTTCTAACTAAACATCAACTTACAGTTTTGTATGATATAGTTTACAAACATGGACAGTTAAATGAGAAAAACATGAATTCGTAAGCTGTTGCAGCTCAGAGAACAGGACAAAGAGGCAGCTGAAGGCCAACTCATTGATTGTAGACAATGAAATACAACTGTCTCTAAACCATTACTAACAAGTGTCAACATAGCCATTGTTTTTGTTACACACTGCCATGATTGACAACCATAGCTTAATGTTAATTTTGCAAATGTCCACCGTGTGTATACTACCTACACTAGAAGCATCCAACTGGAATGACATCAACCACCAGGAACTAAAGACAGTGACAACAGGATGTTTTAATATTTAGGGGTATTTTGTACACCAATTAAGCCTAGCCCCAGACTAAAATATAACTCCCATGGAGACATTGAGCTTGATATTTTGTCCAGGACTAGGCTTTCATTTTTGGAATAGGAATGTTTAGTTAGGAGTATAATGCAAAATAGGTCTTACTTGAAAAACTTTCATGGAGATAACATTGAAATTGACAATATTCTTCTTGACTGGATTTATTTGATAATTCCATTCATCATTCTTTTTGATTTGCTATAATTTTTTGTTAAACATTGTCAAATATTTATTTTAGATTTGCTGTCAAAAGAAAATTATACCATTATAACTGACAACTCAAACTTATTTCCAATCTTCCGGGAAGTTCTGAAGGTGTAAACAACTTTTATTAGTCCATTAAGTATTTGAACCACCATGTCTTTGCGTAACCAATTTCATTCATATTGAATGGCATTGTACAGAGAGTACAGTTATAGCTCTCTCATGAGGTGATACCTACTACAATGGGTGTAGGCAGCAAGCCTGGAATAGCTCTGACTTACAAACATTTTGGGGTACAAAAAGTGTAGTTAACAGTTACAGGAAAGCTGAGACATCCCATGATTACCATCTGGTAGTCTGAACTAACCATGTGATGGGAAGGTCACTTCAGTAGTAAATGACTGAGGTTGAGGCCACAAGTCTCTTCCTATATGCTTTAAACACCATTTCCCAACATTTTACTGATTTACGTAATCGGATAGGATAAAAATGTAATTAATGTAACAGGCATCGAAGAGACATATAAATGCTATACTTTATGCATTTGTTTTTAGGGGTCAAAATCTGATCAAATAACTTTAGAAATACTGGCCCTGTCCATTTAAGAGTTCTATATTTGCCTTGAGTAAATATTTCAATTTCATGTGATGTTTTTGGTGTATGTACCCTAATACTTACGGTTGTTTTCATAACCAACTGATTGCTGCTTTTTGAAAGATGATATGGATGAGCTGAGATGGATACATCGCCCTTTGACATTGTCTTCAAGTATTTAATCAATTTTCATTGCCTCTTCCTACCTTTTACCCAATACTCCATCACAAAATGTACCCTTGTACCCTTGCTTCATATTTAATGAGTAGCCTTTTTATTAAAATAAAGCAGTCTTGATTTATCAGAAATAAATGATGTAAAATTTAGTGTGGCCGTGCAATACACCCAAGCCTCCAGCCCTAAACAAAGAAAATAGAAGGAAGCAGTGCTCACCAAAACACAAAAACACTTTAGAGCCCATTAAAAGAAGGCAAACTTTAACTTATTACTTTTTCACATCGTTGACTGTGAATATCAAGCTTGCACACCTTTATTAAGACAAGACCTTTTTTCACCTTTAATAAGATTGTGTAACTATCAAATATTTCAATGAAAAACTAATTGATAGGTTATTTTAAAACATTAAAACATGCAAATTCCTTAGTTGCACCAGTCTACACACCAATAGTGCAGACATATGCTGGTCAGTTGGTCGCATTTCTACAGGATTCAAGTCCACGCTGTGACAGGCCCATTCCAGGACAGATTTTTCTTGGTTGATTTGGCTGTGTGATTCGCATTGTTGTTAACAAGTAAAGTTCTTCAACTTTCTGGCAGATGTCTCTAGAGTTGGAGCCAAAATATTCTGGTATTTGAAGCTATTGTGCCCTCTATGTTGAACAGAGCCCATTGAGCCTGCTAGGAGATGCAGACCCATAGAATGATGCTTTCCGCAACATGCTTGACAGTAGGTAATGTCTACTATGGGTGATGAGCTGTATAAGCCAATGTATGAGGCCAAATAAATTCTAACCTGGCCTCATCAGGGAATAACACACTTTCCCAAATGATTTTTGGAGACTAAAGGTGTTCTTGGAAAAATGTATATAGGCCAAATTTGGATGCATCAGGGAAGAACATTTATGCAGTCATAAAAAAGTAACACTCCCTGGAAACTACTAATAGATACAGATCAAATTCAACAAATTACACTGAAAGTGTAAAGAAGGGACTAGCGAAGACGAGGAAGGGACCCAGGTGCACAACGAAGGGGGAGCGGGTTGGATTGGTAGAAGGAGGTGAGCGTAGTAAGGGCTTGGATATCCGAGCGCAGAAAGGCAGTCGGAGCGATGGGTATCAATGCTGAGGGCTCGAATAGAACAAGCTGTTGAAAAATACTCGGATAAGGCGAGCGAAATAAAGAAACGAAAGCACTAGTAAGTGCGGGAGTGACTGCATAACGCAGGAGCCAAATAACATAGTAAGTAACATAGTACTAGGTTTGAACTGGCAGTGAGTTGGTGAGACTGGGGTGCTTATGTAGGGTACTGATGGGAGTGATGGGGAACAAGTGTGCGTGGTTGGTGACTAAGGTGCTTAGTGACCGGTGCTTGTAGGTGCACCTCAGGGCCGCTAGAGGGTGTAGATGGACCGGGTCAGGGCAGAACCCTGACAGAAAGATTATACTTTGCAATTATTTGCAAATTATTTTTTACATAAAAAATCTACGGAAATGCATTTTAACATTGTGGATAAAATACATACATCCCCAGCTTTAAAAGCTAAGGTTGCCTCCTTAAGCTAAAATAATACAGAGCGGGTGGGATGCATTTCATGTAGTTGTTTCTTGTAGCTGTCTTACAGTAAATTGACTAGGAGGAATTATTGCCCACACTTTACAGTCCTGCTTCAACTGTGTCTAGTTAGAGGGCTTTCTTGCATGCATGGCCTGCGTCATGGCCACAAAGCATTTTGAAGGAATTTAAATCTGGGCTTTGATTTGGCCATTCCATTACCCTCCATTTCTTCTCACTTAAGTGATTTGGATCATTGTACTCTTGCAAGATCCATTTTCAGTTGTTAAGCTTGTTGACAGCCTCACATTCTCAGTAATTCTCTAGAATTATATAGAATTCATGGTAGACTCAATTATGACATAACCAGGCCCTGTAACAGCAAAGCCCCAAACCATAATATGATACCCTGCGGGTTCTGAGAGACCTGTGTGAGCATCTTCGGCTGAATTTGTTGGGATGGCCTGCTCTATCAAGATGGCCAGTGGTCTGAAATTTTCACCATTTAGTAGATGATCCATTGGACAATGGAATTCAATACTTCAAATTGCTTGGAAATTGTTTTGTAACCCATCCCAGACTCATGAGCTTCAATAGGACTGTTGATCCTAGAATGATGTGTTACCACACATTCTTATGAGTTTTTATTTTATCTTTATTTCTGGCCGGACATTCCCAAGATACCCTATAATGATATTCTAATCATTTGCATCTGGTGCACCTGATTGTAGTTATTTACATTTTATGTGATGGAAAATATAGGTGTGTGCTAACTTTTTCTGCATTAAGAAATACAATTTATGTTAATTTTAATTGTATAAACGGGTTCAAAGTAAAACAAAAACTAAATGTCATAATGACATTACAATGAATTGATTTTGAGTTTCAGTGTTTTTAAATTAGATTTCCAACAGAACAAAATCTCTATCTACCATTTGTAATAAATGCAACAATATGAGAGAATGAGTCTATATATTTTTTTTATCATATAAAGTAGCTACTGAATATCATAATGATCTTATATGTCGACATACTAACTCATAATTATTAGTTTAATATATTATAGTTTTCTCAAAGTTATTTATTATTATTATTGAGCATACTTAATATCTAAAAATTAAGGTTTAGTGGTGAAGTGGTACATTTTTATCAAATATGCTTTTTTGTCTGATTTCAATAGAAGCTTAGCTTTCTAAATAAACGTTGGTTAACTACCTATGCACCTTTCCTTCTACAGTGATATAGTATGACAAGTGCCTATAAAGTAGCCTACCATCCAAAATGATTGGCACCATGCGTAAATTGATGTTAAATGTCATTATCTACCAGCTTTATCTTATACTCATGAGATATACTATATTAAATTGTGTATTATTTGTTCACTCATTGAGTTGTGTTGATGATCTACAAAAAATCAGTAAAAAAAATATGCAAAAGAAACTGGAAAAGGGAAAATATTTCCCAACATCCACATAAAGTACATGGTGACAGCAGAGGCTAAATCAGAATATACATTGCTTATACTTAGGGGAGCCCATAAGTGTGTTTTCATCTTGATGAAAACATACGGTAGAACATTTGTATTAGCTCACTACTTTCACCTTAACATTCCTAAATGCCAGCAACATGTGGTTTGTCTTTCTCTGTTTACACACATTTGCCTGTTTTAACATGGCAATGGTAAGTCATAATTATTAGATAATATCTTCATAATTGTGAGATAATCAATTATTATTGAGTTCGTGTGTTATAATTACGAAAGAGTAAGTCATTAACAATTATGTGTCGGTTTGCAATAATTATAAGTTAGTAATTTATAATTCAGCGCTACTGTCATAACTATGATATAATATTTATTTTGCGGAAAAAAAACAAAATTACGAAAAGGCCTTCCATCTTAGAGAAAATAGCGAGTAAAGAAATGCTTAATGCTTTGTTTAACCACAGGATGACGCTACATTTACGATCTGTATTTGCATTCGTTTCTAGCTAAACTTGATATTATAGTTCCTAGTAACCGTATCGTAACCCATCGTATTGTTGTTCAGGCGTTAAAATAATGTCAAGGACTGAATACACACAAAATTTACAACAAAACAGTAATAAGTTAGTGTAATTAATAACTTGCTTGCATGTAGCCAGCGTGAGTACTCGGCAACAACCCGCGAGAAAAACAGCCTTCCATCTACGACCGGCTAGTGCTGGGCTTGCTAGCTAGCAAGCGAGTAACCAGACAGTTAGGGACTGTGACCTCAAAGATGGCTGCGGGATCTGGCGCGTCAAGCGGCCACAGCCGTGGTTCGCCTGCTGCCCTGGAGTCAACTTTGGATCGACGATTTCAAGGAGTGTCGAACACAATGGATTCCATACAAGGACTATCAAATTGGTGCATCGAGAACAAGAAATACCACAGTCTTGTCGTGCGATACTGGATGAAATGGCTGAGGAGATGTGAGTTGCTAATGTTAGCTAGCAATATAGCTGGTTGTATGACCATCCTACTAAATATTGCTAGCCAGCGTCGCTAGTAGCCAACTTTACTGATTCTAAATACTAAGTAGTACACTACTTATGCAGCCTGGTTAGCTAGGTAACAAACGCGTGTGTTCTGTGTACAACGCAGGGCTGAGATGAAAACCACTGTCAACAAACATTGTATCAAAATACACAATCTTGTCAAACGTTACCCAATGCAGGAGTCAGGGGTAAGTAGCTAGCCAACTTATTACCTAGCCAAGTTGTTAGCAAGCTAATGTTGCGTAACAGAATGATAGGTTACTCAAACCAAACACAACTTCAGTCCATTGACTATGCTATGGTTACTGTAACATTTACGTTTTTTAGTACAGTTTGTTACTGTACAAAAGCTTACTTTGCCAAAAGAGGTGCTAGATGTGCGGGAAGCGGTGAGTGTCTCATGAAATGTTTATGTGCAGGTAATTCTAATGTTACTAGGCCTCATCAGATGTAATTTCTTTACTAGGCACAGTAGTTGTTGATGAATGAAGAAAAAAATAATAATTTCAGAGATCACAAGCCAAAATACTTTTTGCAAATTAAGGTGAAGGCTGACGTTGCCCTTAGTACAAATCAGGTCAGGGCAGTGTTATGTGTCTGCTTAACTTGCTCAAAATTAAACATCTATTTTTTATGGAGCTTTAGGTGTTTTATGGAGCAACAATGCTTATAATTGGATGCCTTGTTCCTTAGATCTTCTGGAGACAACATCATGTGCTTTGACAGTGAGCATGTCGTTTTGGAAGTGTTTATCAAATTCATGTGCTGTACGCTTTTGTAAATGTAAGTTGTGCTCGTTTTGACTTGAAGTAGCTGTACTGTTATGGCTTGTTGCTTTTCAAGTCACTGTGTTGAGTGAGGTTTCTCTGGTGAATAGGCATTGCTTATGAATGAAACTTACTGGTTTGGAAATATCCAATGCCTTGTGGATTGCACAACATTATTGTGCCTTTCTGTCAAAGGTATTTTACTTAATTGCATTGCAATAATACCCTATTAAGGCCAATACACTGAATTAAAAAATCACTTTATCAACAATTGATTATTTAGGCTGGTGGCATGCCCTGTGTATCAGATCAATGCAGTGCAATTCCTGACATTCAGCCACCTGTTAGAATTAATTTAAATGTAAGATGAGTGCAAATAGATACTTAATTTGCATTGATGGATTTTCATATCCAGTAGCATACAGACTTGGTCAAATTTGTTACACAATCTTCTCTGAAATAACTTGAAATTTACAAGTAATTTGCATCTACCATTGTTTATTCATTCTAGATTTAATCCATCCTTGGGTGTTTTTAGCTGTGAGTTTTGGGTCATTATTCTATTGGAAGACCCATGACCTGCGACTAAGACAGAGCTTTCTGACACTGGGTTGAACGTTTCACTCTAAAGTGCCTTGAGATTTCATTGTGGTCTGCACCGATCTGAAGCACCCTACTAAGAAATGTTTTCCAGGCCATTTGACAATATCTTTGCACAATAAGCGATCATTCTTTTTTCACAGCTCCCCTGCTTTATTCTATGACTTACCAAAGGGATGCAAGTATACATGATGATACAGTATCTTTTAATTTCATCACTTTTCGGGAGGAATTAAACATTATTTTAATGAGCTGTAAGGGTATTAACAAATTTGACCCTGTCTCTAGCGCCCTGCATCCAACTGCATGTTTTCATCTAACAAAGTAAGATAAAACCAACAAAGAGAGTGATCAGTAAGGTTTTGGGCCACCACGAGCTGCCAGTACATCAAGGCACCTTGGCAGAGATTCTGGGAGTTTCTGGAACTCTATTGTATGGATGGATATGTTTTTGGTACCATCCCAATATGCTTAGTACTGAAACACTTTTTCTTTTAAAAATAAAAACACACTTTGTAATCTTTTGAAACCGCTCATTCTCCACTATTGATATTGTGCACTCCAGGGCCTTTCTGAACATCCTTAGGCTTTATTGAAATGATGAATATTTGCCAGTAAATTGTAATAAATATTTGTTTATTTAAGTTTTTCTCAAATTTTATTGCCAAAATTACAGTATTGCTCTAATACCACTACCAACACGACTGTCCTCTGTTTTTGCAACCAAAGGACCTCAAAGTATGGCCTGCCTAAAAGTTTTTTTCAGACAGCCTAATGAGAAAAAATACTTTAATACGTTAATAAGTAGAAACATTACTGATTCATTTTGTACATAATAATATACCAGTATAAACTGCTCAGAAGAATACTATTAACTAATGGGACTAAACAGCTAATCTAAAATGCAGAACCATGAGCAGTGTTTACAGCGTGACAGTTCCATGTACAAATGTTTTAAACTTATGGAGTTTATCTAAAATGTAGACATATCTGTCAGCTCCATTGTGAAATATGTATAAGTTCAAGATATTATCAGTTATTAAGATAGGGGGCTGCCTCAGTTCTATAAGATGATGGGCTGGTGTTGCCTATAATTATCCCCCTGGTCACACCTCACTATGCATATCACTAAAGCCCCTTATTGATCAAGAAAACCCACTGCCGTCTCATCTTCCTTACCTCCAAATTGGCTCACACATCCCTCTGTAAGTATTCCCTAGATTGTTGCTGTAAATAAGTTGTTATCTGTCAACTTACCTTTTAAAATAAAGTTAAAATAAATTATGCTGAGCTGCAATTTGTTGAGCTACTCTAAAGAGTATCTGCTTGATGTGGTAGTGTATTTTGATACAATCGGAATAATTCTTGCACTGATGATTGTGTTCCCTTAGTGTTTTTGAGGAGTGTATACTGTATATTGGATTGATATAGTTAGTAGCTAGATGCTTTAATTCTGTATTTGGGAGGCCGTTATTATTAGAGAATGTTGTTGAAGTATTGTCAAATAAGGTTAAGAAAAGAAAGTGTACATTGAGGAAGTTTCTGCAGTATATAAAAACATACTTGTAGCATTTCCCGCTTTGCCAGTCTTGTGTTGTTGGTGTGTGGACCCCCACACCCTCCCGCCTCTCACTATTGGGGGATCTGTGTATCTGCTGTCAGGAAGACGGTGAGGGAGATGGGCTAACTACTTTGCCGGTCTTGTGTTGTTGGTGTGTGGACCCCCACACCCTCCCGCCTCTCACTATTGGGGGGTCTGTGTATCTGCTGTCAGGAAGACGGGGAGGGAGATGGGCTAACTACTTTTCAGCGTAGAACTTGTATTTTTTTATCTAGCGTACTTTGTGGATTTGTTTTTTTAAATCTATATCTTGTCAGGAATATTGATGGATATAGGTAGTCTAAACATGGCCATAACATCTGCTGGTTGATTTGGTGATCTGAAGTACATGTTATTGTTTAAAAGTGTTATGAAACGTAATTGTGTTTTATCCCCCATTTTCAGGAACCAGAATATATGCACATGTATGCACCAGAATATATGCACAATTTCCTTATTTCACTTAGAAGTTTATGAACTAATTGAACAAAGGGTTTTGCCAATATGTTTGATGTTTAATGATTAGTTTTTCTGGGTTGGGATTACCCCCCTTAAATATTACCCTAGTGAGCCAGTTTATGAACATGTGGTTCTGATCACATTAAAACCGTCTTATTACACATGATGTACCTAATGCAGGGAAAAGGTAAATTGTTTGCTTTGTAAGCCAGGTCTTATTGGTCATCAGGATATGATGTTTCTTCAATTAGGCAAGGGAGGGGAAAGTCTGTCAGTCTCACCCACCACTTTGGTGGGTAGCCAACAGGTATTGGGGGAAGAAAACAAAGTTGTCCAAGTATACTGAGATACACCAAAACTGTCCGAGAATAATTTGTTTTTTGACATTCATCTTCTAGTCTCATTCCCAAACCAAACAATTCGTATGCGCAAGATTTGACAGAATAGAGCAACCTGCTGAACTATAATTTAATTTAAATTGTGCTTTGCTGTTGCACAGATTTTAACGGCACGTCTTCATTCAACCACATCCATAGTCATGTGCCAATGTATTGCACAAACATTTATGAATTTTATAAATAAGATGAAATGTATTGAAATTGATGCACCCATACATTCTCTGCTCACTATGTAGTTACATAAATAATATCCAGGGTTTGAATGAATGAGATCTATTCTTGTGTATATGTGCAACTGTGTGTCTGGGAGAGATAAAGAAAGGGAGTAAGAGTTTGTGAGAGGGTGTACATGCCATTTAGATAAATCCTAAAGGATGTTTTTTTGGTGTTTTCCATTTACGGCCACATTGCATGAGTTATAATGAGAAGAGCAGTGTGAGAGACAGGATTTCTGTAGCACATTAATTACTTAATGAGCATGGCAACAGTTGTTCTGTAACACAAACTTTAAGACTCATGACATTCTGAAACATATTGAAAGATGTTTCAGACAAAAACATAATCAGTCTGAAATAGGTCTATAATTTTGGTATCGGGGGTATATCTGGCTGATGTATATTTGCACATCCCTAATCTCCTGGTTTTGTGTTAAAAAATTACATTTTAATTAAATCTTTGATTTAACAGCTATCGTTGAAAATACATATTTTTTATGACATCTAAATAATATACAGAAATGCATTGTAAATTGTGGATACATCCTAAACTCTTGTACTTACAGCAACTGATTGTTGACAGATAGATCTGGGCAAGCTTTTAGTAGATTACCCAAGCTATTTTTATTTATTTTACTGTTTTGCCTGTACATATTATGATGATGATAATGGTTATGTTAGTTATGTAAAGTTATGTTCCACAAAATGTGTGCATACTTTAGCAATTTCATTAATATTTCCAATCCCCTTTAGTGTAAATTGACCATATAAAATACCTGTATTAATAGAAATAATTAGCTGTCAGGCTGCCATGAATTGTTTGTTCATTTACATTATATTTCGCTGTTGTAAAGCACTGAGAGCATGTGCTAATTATTAATGCTGATGCTACAGAAGACGTAATGAAGTTTCTTTTATTATGAAAACATAGGCCAGGAATTAGTGGATAGCAGTTTCAAGCTGTTGTTGCGTGCTCACTTGGGTTTTAGGCTGGGTGTTTTGTAAAAGCGCTTTGTGACAACTGCTGATGAAAAAAGGGCTTTATAAATACATTTGATTGATTGAAGTTGACTTTGATTTAGCCCCTACTGGGGAGGCTTGTGCTTATGGAGGGTTAGTGTGGGTGATTCTGGGCGTGCCCAAAACTTTGAAGTCTTGCCCACAACAAGCTGTTTTCACCCATATCATCATTGCCTGCTGTACTGTTTGTTGTTACTCCTCTCTATATTTACAGCCCCACAGGTCAAATCTTTGGTTCTGGGGCTAACCATATTCTGTTGATTGGTTGATTGTTTAGTTGGTAGTCTGTTTCTCGGTTAAGATTTTGTTTGTCAAGTCAGTTTTTGTATTCGGGGTGATGTGTATTTGGATCAAAAATCATCTCTCTAGTTTTGTAGACCATTAGGGAGAAGTCGTTGTCCTGGCAACGCTGTGCTAGTTTTCTCACCTCCTTCCAGTAGAGTTGTTGGGATCAACAAAACTTTCTATTATGCTTTTAGCCTTAATGATTTCAATATTTAATGTATGAAATTCCATTCTAAATCTTTAAATATAACAAACTTACAAGCAAACTTTCTTTCTTATATTTTCTTATTTACTTTACTGATTTACGGAATGACATTACTTAGCCTAGGTATTAGTAATGTTTTTATGATGTGAAAGTTAATCCAATGGTCTTTCTCAACAAGATGGTTATTGTCCCATAGATGATGTATGTAATACTATAGATGTTGTATGTAATACTATAGATGTTGTATGTAATACTATAGATGATGTATGTAATACTATAGATGTTTAATGAAAGTATGGTGGCCCCACTACAACTCCCCTGTTGCAATTTTAACATTGAACACCTCTGATCTAGATAACATATGCCTCTGTATCTTTGGGAAGGACAGAGTTTTGGAAATGGTATAGTGCAGTTATTATTAAATTAACAGTTTTCTAGACACCTTTGAACTGTTGTGACTCGCATAGTCCTGCTGGTTTTTGTGGGTCCAGTGGCAGAGTGCTTAGGAGCTCAGTACAGCCGTGGCCAAACGTTTTTAGATTAACACACAATAATTTTCACAAATTATGCTTCCTCAGTTTTTATGATGGCAATTTGCATATACTCCAGAATGTCATGAGGAGTGATCAAATGAATTGCAAAGTCCCTATTTGCCATGAAAATGAACTTAATCCCCCAAAAAAACATTTTCACTGCATTACAGCCCTGCCACAAAAGGACCAGCTGACATCTCGTCAGTGATCCTCTCGTTAACACAGGTGAGATTGTTGACATGGACCAGGCTGGAGATCACTGTGTCATGCTGATTGAGTACGAATGACAGACTGGAAGCTTTAAAAGGAGGGTGGTAACAATGGTAACCTGCAAGGAAACATGTAACAGGCAGATAAGATTGCACCTAAATCTACCATTTATCAGATCATCAAGAACTTCAAGTGGTGAGGTTCAATTGTTGCGACAAAGGCTTCATGGCACCCAAGAAAGTCCAGCATGCACCGTCTCCTAAAATGGATTCAGCTGTGGGTTTGAGGCACCACCAGAGCAGAGCCTGCCCAGGAAAGGCAGCAGGCAGGTGTGAGTGCATCTGCACGCACAGTGCGGCAAATACTTTTGGTGGATGGCCTGGTGTCAAGAAGGGCAGCCAAGAAGCAACTGTTCTCCAGGAAAAACATCAGGGATGAAAAACCTCAGTCATTTTCTCTGATGAATCCTCTTTCCGATTGTTTGGGGCATCCGGAAAAATGCTTGTCCGGAGAAGAAAAGGTGACAATACCATCAGTCCTGTGTCATGCTAACAGTAAAGCATCCTGAGACCATTGGTGTGGGGTTGCATGTCAGCCAAGGGAGTGGGCTCACTCACAATTTTGCCTAAGAACACAGCCATGAATAAAGTATGGTACCAAAACATACTCTCAGAGCAACTTCTCCCAACCCTCCAAGAACAGTTTGATGATGAACAAGGCCTTTTCCAGCTTGATGTAGCACCTTGCCATCAGGCCGAAGTGATAACCAAGTGGCTCGGGGAACAAAACATTGACATTTTGTGTCCATGGCGAGGATACTCCCCAGACCTTCATCCTATTGAGAACTTGTGGTCAATCCTCAAGAGGCAGGTGGACAAACAAAAATCCACATATTCTGACAAACTCCAAGCATTGATTATGCAAGAATGGGCTGCATCAGTCAGGCTGTGGCCTAGAAGTTAAGTGACAGCATGCCAGGGCACATGGAAATGGACGACTATGGCCAGGCTACTCTGCAACCAGTAGCCTGCGTCATATAGAAGATGACAAAAAATACTTTCAGGCGGGCCGCAAGTAATGTCAGTGAACACAGGAAAGCTAGTCAGTGCGGTGTTTGTGTGCCTGGAGAGATTTAAAACACAATACACATTTGAAGATGCCCCCTCCAAAAAATACATATTTTCAAAATAATATAATGCTTGCACATTTCACTCTTGCATAATTCAATGTATTATTGGTCCTCTTATAAACACCAGGTTTTGTGCCTTAAATGGACATTCGCTTGCAATGCACCTGGATAGACAATATTGTTTATATCTTCTCAATTGTGCTTTTAGATAGATATCAGATATCTAGTAGCAATTCACCTGTCAAAGAAACGTTTAGTGGATGCACACTTGGTTTTCTGTCTGAACTTGCTTCCGATTTTAAACAACCCAGTTGAATAATATTTCGAAATAATTTGTAAAGACTTTCCGACTTTGGGTTCCTCTGTGTGTTCATCAAAGATTACATTATTTGGTCCAGGCAAGCACACTCTTTGGTGAAAACTGCCAAAAAGAGCATATACTTCCTGGGGAGAAACAAGGAGTTTGGCAAATCAAGAAAAACGTTCAACACCATATCCCCAATTTGTACATTCTTTGGAATTGATGCTTGTTAATTTGTATGTATATTTTTGCTATTATTTTTACTTTATATCTTTTTTAATGTCTACTGTGTAGGTGTCTCATGCCATGTCACAAGAATTTAACTGTTCTGAATGAAGCTTTGTTATTTGGTGCATTAAATCTGCAGAAAATCTAAAATACCTTACAGTCACCTCAAGAATTATTGACACCCATCATGAAACTAAGCAATGGTAAAAAACAAAAACAATTAGTCATATTTTGGCCTCGAACTTAAGGGTTCCACACAATTTGTCAAACAATTAATTGAATTGAGTAGCATGATTCTTCTCAGAAAAAGATTAAAAGGTATTGGCACCCCTAAAATCACAAATATGATTTTTTTTGGCGTTAACTTAAATGTTTTTTGATTTGACTGTAGTCCCATTAAAAGTATTTTGTTATATGCTCAGGTGCTATATTGTATACTGCGGTTTTGAATACCAGAATTTTTTTCAACCTTTGCAATGCACTAGGAAGATTATTTAGTTAATTTACTTTGTTACATACTTTCTTATTAATAAGTTTGGTGAAAGTTAAACTATTCTGTTAGTTAGTTTTTTGTAAAGCATTCTTGATGAAAGAAAGCAAGAGGGGTTAGTGCAGTATGTATTTCGTTTTTATTTGCTAGTAGGGCTGCATAATTGCCATTGTAATTATGAGTTGTGATTTTCAAACACTTGGGTGAAAACCTTGTAAAAAAACACCACTTGGTTATGAAACATGGTTTAACTGAATTGAAATAAATGACCTAAGAGATTTTGTCACACTCAAGCGGTTAAGTGAGACAGCAATGTTGTTTGAGATTTATTAATTTATAGTCCAATTGCTATTCCTTAGAAATGCTGCAAAAATCAGGTTGTGATACAAGCCTCTCATTTAGAATATAAGGCTATTGCTGACATGTTTTAGACTAAACATGTACTTCAATCGATTTACAAACACTTATTGTGGCTTTACCATGTGTTGGATTGATAAGGATACCATTTTCTTGTAGAACAATCTCTGGTTTGATCTTGATCTTTGTAAATGGCACTCGATCTTTGGCATTATTATAATTAACTGGGTGGGATTTTTGCATAATCTCTGCTTTTCCTCGCTTGGTTCATTCAGCCTCTTGCTACCTAATTTAGAAAATTCTCATTGTTCAGGCTGATAGCTACCTGTTTCACGCACAAACAGGATGATGTCACAGATACACCGATGTCAGGAGAAGTGGTGCGAAAATGTCTCAAACACGCAGCCGTAGATGCAACCGGATAATGGATGTAAATAGACTTATAAGGACAATACTGATTTGCATTACAGTTTGGTCAAATCACCACTGTCTACTCACTAAGCTACATAGGACATGTTGTCTGGTTTTCACTTTAAAACCATAGTAGGAGCTGTAGCTGTAGTCACTGGTTTGCTGCTGAAGATATTAAGCAGTGAGTGTTAGGGCTTGTTGGGCACTTCTATAGGGCAAGAGTAGCCTAGTGTGATTTAATGAAGGGTAGCCATAGGATGCTACAAGTGTGATTTAATGAAGGTAGCCATAGGATACTACAAGTGTGATTTAATGAAGGTAGCCATAGGATACTACAAGTGTGATTTAATGAAGGGTAACCATAGATACTACAAGTGTGATTTAATGAAGGGTAGCCATAGGATACTACAAGTGTGATTTAATGAAGGGTAGCCATAGGATACTACAAGTTTGATTTAATGAAGGGTAGCCATAGGCTACTACAAGTCTTCCTGCCTAAAACTAAAAGGGTAGACAAATATATAATATGACATTTATTGAATATATAACACTTGTTATGTTAGCGTTTGTGCAGTAACTTCCTTTTGGTTTTCAAGTAAACTGGGTTTTAACCTGCTCTCTCTTTTCCTCCTAACAGCTGAGGCTTCCCATCGGCTTAATTTGATCTACCTCGCCAATGATGTCATTCAAAACTGTAAAAGAAAGAATGCCATCGTCTACCGTACTGCTTATGCAGAGGTGCTCCCAGAGGCCTTCCAGCTGGTCAAGTGAGTTTAAAGCACTGTGTTGGGTGAACAATTTAGGGTAAACTAGATTTGAATCTAGGTTGAACTATGTTTTTAATGGTTACAGTTCAGGTCGAAGGAGGGAAAGCTGATCTTGGGTCTCTGCTTAGGTTAAACGACACCCTGTAGCCAGTCCACCAGTCTGGTGGTAGATGGCTTGTATATATGTTCAAAGTCTCTTTTACAACTGAGCCCTGTATTATAACAACAAAAACAAATACAAAATGTATGTAATAAACACATGCAAAAGAAAACACCATTGACAATGAATAGTGATATATGAATATGATAATTTATATTACATGTAAAACAATTTATAGGCACTAAAATGTTTAAGTTAAGATCACTTTGAATGGCATTCTATAAGTGTGGGGAAAAATATTCAAAATCCGTTTTCCCCAGTCTGAATAGGACCATGATATCTTCCCCTTTATTCAGTCATGAGATTGTGTTTGTTAAATGTTGTTTTTCCAAAAAACTTTCTGTTATATCGTATTTTATTTAACCATTGGAAATTAGACTGCAGATTTACAGCTTGTTCAAAAGAAAGAGTAATAGTACTGTGTCATCAGCATAAAATTGACATGCACAATTTGTTCAAGGGTTACAGACTTTTTTAATATATAGACTGTATAATATAGAACCCTTATATATAATATAATATAAAGTGTCCTTTGCCAGGGCCATTGGCTTTTTTATTAAGATTAAGTGAGCTATTGTGTCAAACAACCTTTACAGGTCAACAGAGTAATATCTCAGTTAAGGCTTTGACAATATAATTTCCTAACAGTGTAGTTCTTTGATAGGAATGCACATAGGCTTTGACTCCGATCTAAATCTGTTCAAAATGCACTTTTCTGACTAAAAAGTAGCATAACTCTTGATTTGCCAATGCTTCCTGGATTTTTGAGAGAGACATTTAGCGAAAGGGCGATGTGTTAATAATGATCCAGATGTCCCCACTCTTGTGCAGCAGTGGGAGCACACGCGCGTTTTAGAGCTCCAGAGATCATTGGAACAGCAGGAATCAACAAGCCTGGATCTAAAATATCAGCCCCTTTTGGTTTTCTTAGTGTCTTAACTAGCAACTAGAATCAATTTCCTCTTTTTTAGTGAACTGACTCCAACCTCCAACCCATTACATTTGGTATGTTTCTGCATAATAACTTCAATTTCATTCACTTCTGTCTTTTGGGGTAGATATCCATTCGTTTTTTTCAAAAAGATCTCTTGCTGCCATGAGGTGGCAATTACAGCAAGTGATCTTTTTGAAAAAAAAGATCAAATTCTGTAAAACAGTAAACACACTAAAGAATAGTGAAGATGGTTTTGATCAGTAACAGGTAGAGTCCAACACGATCTTCACTATTCTTTAGTGTGTTTACTGTTTTACAGAATTTGGAGGGACACAGCATTTGCCCACTCAATAATTCTTTAATGAATAGCATCCGGTATTTCAGAATTAAATCAGACTTTGAATCTGCTATTGACTCTTATCATAATTGGACAATGGTTGCTGATATGTAGGAGGGAAACCCCATGCCATGTTTTATCTGGAACATTTGACAATATATAATAAATGTTTCACTTTATTGGCTTCTTTAAATTTCCCCATGTTGGATTGGTGCTAATCCAACAAAGAACTCTGAATACTATTTGCTTCCTGTGATTCCCAGTAAAGACTGAAATCATCATTCATCACTTAATTTGATGTAAATATGGCTATTTGGTCCATTGGGTGATTTAGCATACCTATCTTGGCAGATGGTGGCAGATACACTCCGACAACCGTAATATTATAATTGTTTCTTAATGGAATACCTAAGGCTAGCAATTCAAATTCCTAAATTAATTTGAATAAGGGCCTGAAAGGTGATTATTCATTTCTTAAAAAATAAATGTTGGGGGGGGGGGGGGGGGGGGGGG
>JACXGK010005045.1:23426-35085 GCA_016801125.1 Novumbra hubbsi | reverse complement strand
GGCCCGCCAATGTGTTCCTTGCTAAATGCTAAACAGCCGTGGCAGGGTATTCACAAGCCTGGCCCGCCAGTGTGTTCCTCGCTAAATGCTAAACAGCCGTGGCAGGGTATTCACAAGCCTGGCCCGCCAGTGTGTTTCTAGCTAAATGCTAAACAGCCGTGGCAGGGTATTCACAAGCCTGGCCCGCCAATGTGTTCCTAGCTAAATGCTAAACAGCCGTGGCAGGGTATTCACAAGCCTGGCCCGCCAGTGTGTTTCTAGCTAAATGCTAAACAGCCGTGGCAGGGTATTCACAAGCCTGGCCCGCCAGTGTGTTTCTAGCTAAAATGCTAAACAGCCGTGGCAGGGTATTCACAAGCCATGAAAACTGATCTAACTTAAATGTTGTATTTTAAACTATGACAATTTATAACACGTTTAGCTGTTTGCATCATAAGCTTTCACCGAAGACCTTGTTTCATTTAGTCCAAACACATACGTTACCAAGGTTATCTCCGTCAAACCTATACGGGGAAGGACATCATCAACACGATCACCAAGTGATGTCAAGGAAGCTTTTGAATGACAGCAAATGCAAACAAACCCACCCACCCACGCACAAATGCACACACACACATTCCTTTTCTCTGGACCATGTGAATTGAGCGCTGGAACACTATCGATTTTTTTCTTACCTTCATAAATAGAGGCTCAGACTACAAAGGGAGAATCTGGAGCTTTTTAAACGGCAGGAATGTGTGGGAAAGCTACCCAGGGTTGAAAACGGATTGTAGAGGATATTACATGAGATCCAAGTAGAAGGACTGACACAAAGATGCCGTGCCGGGTCACGTCTCTCCTTGTCTGCAGCCAGTCTGGGTTATCTGCTGTCAGAGGAGGTGCCAGCCTGCATGGCCACTGTCAAGCCTAACTTTCTTTGGCTCCCAGACAAAAGCCGGCTTGGCTCAGGGCGAAATGACCTGAGAGGCTGATATGGCCTCTCCTAAAGGCTGTTGTACAGTATAGACCACATCAATCAATGAAATGTATTGTATGAAGCCTTTTTTACATTAGCAGTTGTCACAACCACAAAGTGCTTAGACAGATACCTGGCCTGCAACCCCAGGAGCATGCAACTCAGACCTGTGGGATTAAGGTATCGGCGCGAACAATTACAGCCAACATATGATTGGGATGTGCGTCTCTGCTCTCGTGCAAGGCCAAGATGTCTCCCGATTCTATGAAGGAAAACGATGGAAAGTAATGAGACGAAGCTAAATAAAGAAATGCGTATAGAATTTTCTTGGTCTTTTCTGTTTCCTATAGTACTGAATATTGTTTCAGGGTCACGGAGCACAACCCAACTCAAAAGCACAGCGACCGTGGGTTTACACACCTGCAGACGTCGGGGCGTTTTAAAACAGGGTAGGCTCAGGAAAACATCGGTAATAGTAGGTATGAAGTGTATGAGGGCAAGGACACGAGCCAAGGTCAGGGGGATACACTGATAGAGGAGGAGAGGAGGGGAGCACCGGGGACACGAGTCCATTTCTCCTCGCCATTGTTGTGCCTATCCTCTGGCGCATCCAACTTCATTTCCACTTCAATTTTATCCACCTTCTGCCGGCCTCTCAAGGAGATAGGATACACGCTCTGACATGAATTAGCCCCAGATTGACTGATACTGCTCGGCCCAGGGGGATTCGTGGTTGGAGGAGCCCCCGGCTTCCTCTCGCCCATTGCTCCCGCCCCCCCCCTCCCCCTTTGCACTCCGCTCCTTCTGTCTGCCTCCCCCCGCCAGCTCGTCCTTGTCACTCACCTGTCTGCGTGGCGTCACCCTTCCCTCCGGCGTGACGGACAGGTGCCGGCAGCATCTGACGGGGTAATTTGCCAGGAGTTTACAAAACGCGGCGCATCGGAGAGATGTCAGCCGGGGTGGCGGTGAAGGCTGTAGCGCCAAGGAGAGAACTGAGAGGTCTGTTTCCATTCATCATCAGCACTGACAGATGGTCCCAACACTCATTTTCCCTCCCTTTCTGACTCTGCCCCTTACTCTCGAGCTCTCTCCTGCTCTTTTGCTCTCTCCTTCTTTCTCTCACTCCCCCCCCCCCTCTGACACTCCTGCTCTGTGGCTGTCTCCTCTCTCTCTTTCTCTCACGTTGTCGTCAGAGTGCTGGGACCACTACGTATCCCTCCTGCCACAGTCGCCTGCCACGGTCTTCCTGCCAGACCAGGCCAGTGGGCTCACGGAGCCCTCGGGTCACGGGTGACATAATACTGTATGTAAATAGAGGGCTTATGTGTTCCCTCCCTCCCATGCCTGTACACACCTCCCCAATACTTCCATCATATCGACCCCTGTGCGCAAATCCTCAAATCAGAGCCAAGTGCAGAGTTGAATCATGGCAGCGATTTGACATAATATCGTATTAATGAACACTCTAAATTCAAAGTCAGCTGCTCATTTCTCGCTCGGTCGCTGATTTAAAGGGGAAGAAAGTGACCTTCTTAAAAAATGCACTGATGCATTTGGAGGGCCATGTGGCCCCGGGGCAAGCCACTTGTTTCACATTTCTTCAATCAATTTATTATGATTCTGAGATTTTGGGGCAGGCCGGTACATTTACCTATTGGCTCAATATGTTACCCTCTTCGTCACTGGCATTGGGGACACAATAGCTAGGAAATGGCACAGTGGATCATTTGAAGTTGAGTGTTTCCTCATCAGTGTCTATGGTGGTCATCTTGCTCCTTGGTCCAAGGCCATCAGAACTGCCTCTGGTATTTTAAGGGGCCACAAATCTTGCAGGCTCCTTCATCTACACGCAGTTTGCCAGAGTGCGTAAAGAAATGGTCGCTGTCTAGAAGCTACATTTCAGTTCTGCACGTTTTGCTGTGACATTCTGTGTTCGTATAATGTTCGAGAGGGACCCACAAAATCAATAGAGGAGGTGTCACTTCTGAAGATACTACCACAATGTCAGAAGACCCTCCTGTTGTCCAGGATAATGGACCTAGAGCTGTCACTCTAGACAGAAGTACACTGTCATTGTATAGTTGAAATGATGGCTGCTATAAAGCATTATGACATTTTAATGCACATTTACATAGGGGATGCACTCTTCACTATCCAACATGTTCAGAAAACACTGTGTGGCACGGGCCACATTCATCATGCTAATCACAAAACGTGTGCTTCAGTCAACCAAGTCAGAAAATAGATCATAAAGAGAAATAATGACAAGGCATATTGAGGTCCAGGGCCGGTCCCAGTCTTTCAGGGGGCCTAGAAGAGATGTGTTTTTTTCTTTTCAGAGTCGAGAGAGGAGCCCCGGGAGGTCAGGTCCCTGAGCATGTGCCCAGATTACTACACATTTAATTATCTGACCAGCCACCTGGATAACTATCAGTTTACATAACTGTTAGCTGTCAAGACTATTTGAGTATCTGTCTGTTTCTGACAACAGACCCTGCTGCTGAAGCACAAACACTTTTCTATATTGCCTTATGTATTCTACCACCACTGGTCAGTTGTATGTTGAGACCCTGATTGATGTTGTTGAAAGAAGTAAATACTAAAATACATCCATATAAAAGTTATAATAGTTCAGTAAATTGTTTAGTGTATGTGTGGGGTTGTTGGGTGCCTTTAGAAGACTGGGGACCTTAAGAAGCCTTTAGAAGCCTAGGAAGCGTGGGGACCCTTGACTGTGGGCTGAACTGGATTAGTTTAGTGTGGTAGCAAAGGTATCAAATCTCAGGAGAGTAATCAACAAATAGCAGAACAAAGGCCTGCTAATCCTCTGATTGAAACAATTTTAAAATGCTGCGGTTGAGGTTGGGGTATTAAAGTGGAATATAAAAGACTAGTCTTATGTCTTGTTTAACTTATACAGAGAGTCTTATTTGTGTCAACAGTCAATATTTTATTTAGCTCATGTAGAAATAAGGAAATATCTTGATTATCACATGAACGGCTGGTTGGATCTGTTCTGTGTATGTACATCAAATAAAACATGATAATATTATTGTGAGAAACAATACAGACCAGTAGAATTGTCTTGATGTCAGAACTGAGCCCCCAATGCTGTTTTTGTTAATAGTTTATTTTCCAAGGTTTACACCATCTTTACTTTCTGCTTTGTCAATGTTAATTTACCATAATCTTCAATGACTTTGACCATTGCTGTGGAACCACCAGATTAACTTGTACTGCATTTCAAACCGCAAATCAGCAAAGGATGAGAACTAATCATTCATCTAATGTTGAATTTGTCACCTCTGAAAATAATTTCATTATTTCATCAATTCAGTGGTTTGATACATTCAGTGTTTTTTTTGCATTTTCAGCCCAATAACAAACGATCAACGCTCTGTGCCTCAGACATGTGGCTCATTCTGGTCAAGCAGCAGTCTAAATGGCATTTTATTATTCATTTACAAATGAAGGAGCATGTGGCTAGTGCCTTGTTGTTGAAATGATCACTGAATCCCAAATACATTTAAATCGCTGCTGTTTCACTTCCCAAATGAACATTGGACTATCCAAGTTTGTTAAATTTTTCATACAACATTGTTTGAGTAACTTTGCCAATAACACATTAGTGAAGAGTAAAAAAAAAAAAAACTACTCATTGCCATATAGCAGACATTCCACACCACTCAATCAGTCCACCAATTACTGTTGTGAGGAATAATTTCATAACTTATGGCTCTTGTGATTGAGTTTAAGAGAGTTTAATCAGTGATAAGGAATTAAGCTTTACAAACCTCATTGGGATCTGTGGTGCATAACCTATAATTCCTCTTGATGCAGTCAACTGCTCTAACTTAATGTGTACAATATGACTCAAGCTAGTCTGGCACGGTCAATAACACGGTAGCATTGAATTGTTTGTCAGAGTAATCACAATTGTTTGTTACACAAATAAACATGCTATTGATTTGCTTCTCGCATTGCAAATCACTGTGCTAGAACCACAACTGTGCTAATAGCAAAATAATCTATTCATAGGCAAATTTCCAGTTCTAATTCTAGTCTTCTTTTTATAAACCTAGATTAATTAATCACGTCACAGGTATTAAATTAGGAAAATTAGCAAGTCATGAAATTGCTTCAGTATTATGGGAAGGCCACAGGCAATTTCTTTAATTTAGATAGAAAATATTTAATTATAGCGCTTTACAATGCAGCCAATGGTTTCTTCACGTTTGTGTTTATATGCTCCGGTGCATTATGTTTCGGGGCAATTGCCACGACTCTGAAGCACCTCCAAGATCGAGCAATTCACACTAACCCACTCGATAACAGGAAGTGTGCTAAGACGTCAAAGCCCTACTATTTAACAATATGCCCTATTCTTCAACTCGTCAAATGGACAAGGAGGCTGGTGAAAGTGGACACAATTTGCCGGAAGTGAGGGATGGACCAGCCCTTTGCCACTGCATGATATAATCCACCAGAAAAAGGCAGAGAGTCTGAGAGGTCAAATGTATTTACTCCTCAGCGTCTCATCCACTCAACTGTGGACAGCGAGCTTCCATGCAGTCCTGATTTGGCTCCTGTGTGAAAGAGTGCAGTGGTTCATGTAGTCACCCAGGGTGAGAGAAATCAATAGGAGCCGTAATACAGGAGGATGTGTGCAGCGTCTCATCTAACGGCCCTCTCCCCAAGTCTGCCCTGACCCTGAAATGACCACATCCCATCATGCTCTTCATCTACACTGAGGGGATAAGACCCAAGCAGAATTGATTGTGTCTCCGCAGATTGCAGTTAGCCATTGATTTTTCTCAATTTCAAAAAGATGTAAATATATATATAAGGTAACAATAAAGCTTTGTCCAACTGACAGAGGTGTCTCTTTACTCTCCAGAACGAAAACATCCATGAGTGGAAAAGACTCAACAATGGTGTGGTTTTCTCAGTCAGCCACTCCTAACAACCAGGACAGGATTAGAGTGGGAGGGTAAACCTCGCCCACATTTATGGTAAAGGCTGTGTGTCAGGAGAAGCCAGTCTGGACATTGTCCTGGACATTGTCCAACCTATGATGTAGAGTTATAATGTAATATTTAATAAATCAATGTTGCACAAGAAATACAGTGTAATAGCAAGTTTCTTGGTGGGAGGAGGTGGGTGCATGTACACTACCATTCAAAATGTCGGGGTCACTTAGAAATGTCTGTGTTTTTGAAAGAAAGCAAATGTTGTATCCAATAAAATCACATCAATTGGTAATGCTGTAAATGACCATTGTAGGTGGGTTTTAATGGAATAGCTACATAGGTGTACAGAGGCCCGTTTTCAGCAACCATCACCGCTGTGTTCCAATGGCTTGTTGTGTTTGCTAACCCAAGTTTATTTTTTTAAAAGGCTAATTGATCATTAGAAAATCAATTTGCCATTATGTTCGATTACAAGCTCAAAATAGCCAGAAACTGTTTCTTATAAATCTCGGCAGTCTATTCTTGTTCTGAGAAATGAAGGCTATTCCATCTGGAAAATTACCAATAAACTAAAGATCTCTAACAACAATGTGTACTACAACCCTTCACAGAACAGTGCAAACTGTCTCTAACCAGAATAGAATGAGGAGTGTGGGGCCCCAGTGCACAACTGAGCAAGATGACAAACACATTAAAGTGTCTAGTTCAAAACAGACCTCATAGGTCCTCCACTGGCAGCTTCCTTAATCAGTAACTGCAGAATACCAGTCTCAAATACATCAGTACTCTAGGATACTGGCCTTCTAGGCAAAGTTGCAAAGAAAAATCCATATCTCAAATTGGCCAATGAAAAGACAAGATTAAGATGGGCAAAACAACAAAGACACTGGACAGATGAAAATTGGAAAAAGGTATTATGGACCAACAAATCTTCACAAAGAAGAACGTTCATGAAGAACGTACATTCAGCACAGTCACTGGATCTCAATCCTATTGAGATGTTGTGGGAGCAGCTTGACTGCATGGTACATACGAAGTGCCCCTCAAGCGAATCTAACATGTGTGAGGTGCTTCAGGGAGCATGCATTAAAATCTCTTTAGATTACCTAAACAAAATGACAACTAGAATGTTAAAAGTCAGCAAGGCTGTAATTGCTGCAAATGGAGGATTCTTTGAGGACATTTTGATCAATATGTCAGTCACTATTTTTATTTTAATTAAAAATACGTTTTTCTGAACCTGTCAATGACAAAATGTACTTTTCTTTTTGATTCATATTCGAACTAATTTCATGTATGTTTTCATGGAAGACATTAACATTTGTAATTGACCATATGCCTTTGAATTGTAGTGTATACCGCAACCTGGTTCTGAATCATGTCCCTTCATTCAACACAAATATCTTAACATTTTGACATGAATTATCTTATCTTCTGTTTTCTTGGTTCTCCTAAAGTGTTATTTAAATTGTCCTTTCTGGTTGGTCATTCTAACCATCAAACCTCAGTTCTACCCAGGAAAACATTTACAATTTGCATTTAAGTCAAATAACAGACGCTCTTATGTACAGCGAGGTTCCATTGTGGGAACCAGATGTTGTTGTAAATGCCAAGCCGTTACTAGCTGACCTGCATGGGAATAATTAAGTACAATATTGCACTGTCGCTATTGGGTTCATAATATAACCCGACGTGCTGTAATACACATTTCAAAATGGAGGCATCTAGCATTTAGGTACCAAACCCTGGGAATGCCTTGAGACCAGGTTGTGTGGGGATGCTCCCATGTCTGCCTGCTGCTGAAGGGGGGGATGTCAGGCAGAGTGTTATCCGGCTCTCCAGGGAGCAGCAGCGGTGTATGGAGACGGCTACGAAGAGACACAGGAATGGTTATCAAAGGGCCACTGATGCTATCTGGGGTTGGCGAATCAGAGCTCCCTTTCTCACTAGCTCCCGCTCTCTCAGGAGAGCCCCGTGGGATATAAGGGCCTGCAGCTGATCAATGCACTGCAAATAGCTTTATTGACATGACAGATGTTACCTCTGTACTGACAGGGCTGCGGATAAATAGTTTGCAAAAAGACAGAAGAGGGAGAAAAGGCTGTCTCAAGTGTGAAAAAGTCTTGGAAAAAGCGTACTTCGTCATCGCGCTCCTCTAAACCAACGCGATGCTTTAAGAACCTTGGACCGTCCAAATATTATTACCTTATCAAATATGTGTCATCATGTCTTGCCATCCAAAGGCCTGGAATAATTTAATTAAGAGGACCATCTATATTTGATTAAGATGTTAATAATTGCCAGCCAGCACTGGATAACGTTTGATAAGTACTATCCCATAAAAGGTAATTTACTTTTAAAGTAATTATACTTTTTACCTCTATATATTGGATCTGTTGCGATGGACTTGTACTACTCAAGCAATTTGTACAATATTTAATGTGAAGTTATTTTGTAATTTGGAGATTAACCTGCCACTCAAGCAGATGAATGGTCACTTAATTGTGACAGTAATAACTTCTAACTTGTCAGTTCATTAATATATTAATGAGTAAGGATGTCCATCTTGATACTTATCCAAGAGTTGAGTAGGGGCAGAAACCAGAGATACCTCAATGCACAAACTGATCATCTGATTAAAACGTTTAGTTGTTGGGTTTTTGTGTAAAACAACAACGACATCAACAACAGTGTAAGAAGGACACATTGCATCTCACGACAACAAAGAAATAGCCTTGTCAGCTTCTGTGTTTGGCTCCATATCTCAGTGTCGTTCAAAGGGGCCTGATCCGCTCTACGGAGTGCAGACGTGTCCTCCAGCAGCCAGCCCTGGCCAGCCCCAGGCAACCTCAGCCCGGCCACTGCTGAGAGGGGCTCAGGCCTGCCCTCTGCCCCCACCAGCGGGTTGATGTATTGACCGGCAGGGCTGCCAGCTTCTGCTTGGGGATGGAGGGGGCAACAGGGGGAGCAGAGAGGGCGCCAGAGCTGGATGTGTTTTGTCATGAGCATATGTCTTAGTCACGAGGCCTAGAACCACCCCAGAGCCCCTGGCCAGACGAGGCGAGGCTGGCAGGGTCTCGGCGCTGTGATCAGCTGTTCTCCCGCTTAGCTCCATTAGCACTTCCCACACTCCCCCCTACCTCCTCTGTCTGTCTGTGTCTCTCAGCCCCTGGCCGTCCCCAACCTCTGCCCGTCACACACCGGAACACGGTCAGGGGAAAGACCTGACCGGCGATGAATAACGGCTCATGATGCACACGTGTCACGCCTACTGTATCTGTGGAAGTTGTCCACAAATCCTCTGATACGGGCAGTATGTTTTCTTTACTGGCCTTCTGGAGCTGTAGAAGATGCGTGCTTTGTTACATCACACGGGATGTAAACGTGCGTTCCTGTTACAGTTGTGGTCAATACCACTGTATGCGGAAATGACATCATGTATTTATTTGGGATTTTGGGAAGACTGAATAAACTTCATAGCTTGCAATAGTAGACCGTACTCTGCACAGTAGAGTAGGATATCATACTTCAGAGGGCAGACGCAAGGCAGAGATGGGGAAGAATACCTTAAGGCAGGAGTAGGCAACATGGTTCAGCCATGGACCTAAATGGGATTGTATTAATAATAGCAATATATTCTCCATAATATGAGATCCTGGAAAACAGCTTTACTTGTAATACTTTGAAATAATTAGTTAAATATTTTCCTTTTCCTTTTAACTGACCCTGTAGTGCTTCTACACTATTTCTTTAACAAAAACGTTGTTAAAAAAATTTGGGATCTTGGCACGCCTCAACCACGCAATTAGTAACTTGCAGCGTCTACATAGCCATGATGAAAGTGGACATCTCTTTTGGTTTAACGTCTCTGTCCGTGTAGTGTGACCAATTTTGGTTAAGGACCATATCACAAGTTTCAATCATGGCAATGGATGGCCGCAGGGTTCCGCTGGAGAAAACAGATTAGCACATTAGCTTAGCGGGGGCTGAGGGGGACCTCTGGCCCTACTGCCCCCAGGCTGTGCTGCCTCCAGGCAGAGGCAGTGCTGGGTGAAACCAGAGCATCAGTCTTCTGCATCATCCTATGTTCTCTCTGCCTGTGATGGAGAGGCTTTACAGGCTTTACAGAACAACCATTCGTCCACCTTCTGTCTGTCTCTTCCCAACATCCTCACCTTTCTCATTCAGTAAATACAAGTTTCTACCGGTTTTAGTGTTTTTATAATTTGTTTTTTTTACACAACACGGAAAACTTTTGTAAGAGGCGAATGAGTTCATTGACTTACATTCCCTAAATCCTCTATTATCTGTTTCTTAGTAGCCCTCTCAGTCTGAGGGTCAACCTGCAGTGCTTCTCTCGGTCTCTCCCACTCGTCAAGCCCCTCTGGCCCCCGCAAGCAGGCGTGAATCACAGCCTGCGAAATCTATACTGCGTCTTCGAAGAAGAAACAAGCACCACTCTCCATAGTGATATTGACCCCTGTCAGTGAAGATCTGGTTCAGTGGTTTCCGAGTGCCTTGCTACTCGGCAGAGGTGTGGGACTGGGCGTGGGGGGGGGGGGACACGGCCCTTTCTGGAACCCAGGTGTGCCGAATCAAGCTGTTAAATTTGGTCATTACTCCTGTAATAGTGCTTTTACGGTCAGCGCTGAGAGGTCGCGTGTGCCGCGGTCCCAGTGGCGCTGGAGAGAGTGGGTATGGAGAGATGGACCCAGGCATCGCCTGTCACGCTGATGTGAGGATGACATGAAAACAATGTCCGGCCTAGTGGATAGGCCTGGTGATGAATGGTCGGACTGACATCCACACATCCAGCTGAAGGACTTGACAGATCACTGAGTATGACGAGTGAAAACTGGGGAGAAAAATGGAGAGGAAAACGCAGGAAACGCCGGCTCTGGAAAGCAGGATGGACGGTAGAAGGGATAAGACGAATGGACAATGTTCTCAGACCTGTCCGTGTGTTTGGCGTCTGACTGTGTGCTTGCGTGAGTGTGTGTCAAGTATGGGTGTGTGAATCTTTTTGTGTTTATTGTGTGTGTGTATGCATGTGTTGATGTGTGTGTGTGTGTGTTGACAGGGCTGGAGGAAGGGCCGGGGGGGAGGAAAAGCAGTCTTAACAGCTTTTTGAATGAGATAAATGGATTACAGATGGCCCACTCAATATATTCAAATGTGACATGCAAAACAGGGGCGGGGCGAAAGGAGCCTGGGACCATTTCGGCTGGAGCCCTGTCTGTCTGTCACGCAGACGTTACATTCTCCCTACCAACTCAGTGGCACAACACAACAATTTGGCCCACCGCTGAGACGGACAATTACAGTAACCTAAAGCAGGTTTAAAGAATAGCAGCCAAACAATATCCTCAAGATCTGTTTATATCAGCAAAACATTTTACTGCATATACATGATATAGAAGACAGGGATGTTGGAGTTATTAACATGTTGGTATGGGGATATGGACACACTGGAGAATGTGGATCTAGATGTTTGCAGTGTGCAGGACCAGGGGCCAGGGTTTGAGGTCAAATGTCAGACAGAATGCAGCTTGTAAAAGATGGCAGCCTTCCTGTCCTGTCCCCTCTACCCCACCCTACCTGTCCACTACCACACCCTACCTGTCCTGCCCTCTACCCCACCCTACCTGTCCTGTCCTCTACCCCACCCTACCTGTCCACTACCCCTCCTTACCTGTCCACTACCCCACCCTACATGTCCTCCCCTCTACCCCAC
>JACXGK010005045.1:0-23326 GCA_016801125.1 Novumbra hubbsi | reverse complement strand
CGAATAAAGAATTGTCCTTCTGAAAATATTAAAAGTAATTTATTACATATCATTTATAGTACCACAGTTAACAGCTTACACAATCTACAATCCAGTGAGTAAAAACAGCTGTAAAAGCATCGGAACTTACTTTATAATCATATAATATCATTTCCATTTCTCTCTATTTAAATTTGCCTTTGGCAATACTTTAAAATCGTGACACTTAATAACATACAATCAGTATCGGCTGCATTTATTGGTTGTAAATATAATCCCTAATTCTGTATTTCTGATATCCCTCTACAGACAGCAAGCATCCTGAAGCCAAGATTTGTCATCACATTGAAACTATACTGTATGTGGCTGATATTCAATCAATGATAGTGGACGAGAAAAAAAAAGACCCAATGCGATTATGCACATGAAGAATTAATCCGGAGATGAGCACAGGGTAATGTATGGTAATTATCCGACAGGATATTCTTACACAGCGATTTGCATATCTTGAAGCCCAGACAGGGACGGGAGGGCAGTGTGGGAGGAATAAAGGGACAGTGGTGGCTGATAAGAACCGGGCTTGTTTTTTATGTCGATGAAATATGTGGATAGGATGGCTAAAGGCGCTGTTTTGACACACACAGGCATGAGCATGTGCACACACACACATTAGACACCCTATCAGGGATCATGGAGAAAACACCAGGATTGGGAGCTTCAACACGGCAGAAAGCCGGAAACGTCCGTTGCGGATAAGAATTCTGTAGGCAAGTGGACAGATGTTTTCGCTACAGCCACTGCACTTCCTGTGTATTTCCATGGATACAGGTGAACATGTGTATACTTATTAACGTTCTACTATTACACACTTCAACAGACCTATGAGAGACGGTGGCCAATGCAGAGTCACCACCCTTCACTACATTCTGTCTATCCCCGACCTCTCTCTCCGGCATCCACACCTACCTCACCGTTGGTCTGTATCTGCCTCCTCCCTGTCAATATCCACTATCACCTAGCGCGCGCTTGGCTGGTGTTTACAGCGGTCTAGATACAATCACTGTATCGACTGAACTATATGCTGGAGGTACTGTAGGGTGGAGGTGGCGTGGCCCTTCATGGGAAACACAGTTCAATTCCATTACCTCATAGCAATGAATGCTAAGCCAATGCATTTCCTGCTATGTGATACGTACAACAGTGTATTTGACCTCATCCTTTGCCCTGTGTCCTTATCTCTTCCCTGCGACAATGTTGAATACCGCGGCGTTTCCATTGTGTCCAACGGAAATCCTAATTTGGTTGGATGCACTCGGCTGAGGGTGCATTTATTTTGTCTTCATTGATTTAACAGGATTCATGGTGTTCATTCTCATTCAGTTGTTTGTTTTTTATTGACCTTGTATGTTTTCTTAGTCTCGCCGCAAATCAGTGCTTTTAATTCTCCTCAGAGAACAATGGCATAGTCTCCTCCTCAGTCTCGTTAAAAACCCCAAGTCCCCCTTCGTGGTCGTCTGGCAAGCGTATAAATCCACGGAGTGCTTCTAAATGTGTTTACCGTTACACTCTCCTGAACACTGCCCAGACAACGAGGCTCGGGTTCACCGGAGTGTCCTGTTCCTCCTCCACACATTCAACGCTATGAAGGCAGGGAGGAAAGCCGCTTTCTAACTACCTCTTGCTTTTTTCGCCCCCCCCCCCACACTCCTCGCGCCCCAACGCCCACACACACCAAGTCCCCACGAGCCACTGTATCAATTCTAACTTTGGTATTGGGGAGCAATCGGGCATGCGGGACACCAGCTTGCCCAAGCGCCGGGGCCTTTGTGAGGCGCCCATCTGTTTGGTGCACGGGGACGTCCTGGGTCCCACTGAGAGGACTGGATGAAAGGGCGAGTGTGAGAGGGGCCAGCTGAAAACACAAGGGTGGGCGGCGGCCTCGGCACGGCAGTCTGTGGCTCCCCTTCGTCCCCGTGTGTCACAGTGCTCCCTCATTGTCATAAAGCGTCCCAGACGACCCCTCGCGCATACGACTCAGAGATCAGACTGCTGCTAGATACACACAGGGAATCACATGGAAGCTGTGCGTGTGCTGTGTGTGTGCTTTCGTGTGTGTGTGTGTGCGTGCTTTCATGTGTGTGTGTGTGTGTGCGCGTGTGCTTTTGTGTGTGTGCGCGTGCTTTCATGTGTGGGATGTGTGTGTGTGCTTTCATGCGTGTGTAGGTGCGTGTGTGCTTTTGTGTGTGTGTGTGCTTTCGTGGGAGTATGTGTGTGTGCTTTCGTGGGAGTATGTGTGTGTGCTTTCGTGGGAGTATGTGTGTGTGCTCGTGGTCCTTGCCAAGATTGCAGATGTATTTTCTACACCTGTTTTCCCCTCCCCGAGCACAGACGTTTGGCTAATATTTTCGTATTGACCTGCCAATGTACATAATACCCCGACTGGATGACTCCGGAGAAGCACATTTCTGTGTAAGCACGGATCGATTGATACAGTGGCCTCCCTCGCGCTGGTCTGCAGAGAGAGGACGGGGACGTGTGAGGGCAGATGATAGTCTGCAGCAGGCCAATCATATCAGTTATCTAGGAGTCGTGACCCTACTGCAGGCATGCCTGATTACAGCGTCAACTTGGACCTCCAATGGTAACTGGCCCTCCTTATTACGAGGCCTCGGCTCTCTGCGGCGCATCTATCATCCCTTAACACAAATCCTCCCCACAACAACTCAGAGGAACTCGATGACACACCAGGACCTAATAAGGTCCAACGTCGCTGCAGCATTTCATGTCAAACTCTTTTGATTATGCCGTGTTTGCCTCCTGTCAGATGAATACATGGGATATTATTGGATGTCATCCGTCAGAATAGCCATGGTGTTTGCTTAAAGCTATGGTTATAGAAAGAAACCTTATTTGATTGCTGTTCCTGTTCCTGGAGATCAACTGTCCTGTAGGTCTTCAACTCTAAATCTTAGCTGGATGAAAAGCTTAATCAGGTTAGTCACCAATGGGGTTGAAGTTACAGGACAGTAGATCTCCAGGAACATTGTTGGGCTGGCCTGCTGTAGCCAAACTTACAGGAGAATTTGAAATTCCATAACAGACCCCTATCTCAATCATTTCAATTACACAAAATAAAGTTGATTAGATATAGAATTGGTGGAATTAGCAATTAAATCCTTTGACAAATTTGTAATTAATGTAATACTAGTGTTTTTGTTTTTCTGATCTGAAAGCCATGAGACATTTACAAGGTAATATGGGAACACATGACATATGGTAAGGGTAGGGGAAGTATCTTGGAAATATATTTAATTTAATGGGTCTTTGCAACCTTGTTTCCATGGATTTGACGATGGATGTTTTGAGGCCCATTCTCATTGCCTGTGACATAAGGATCCAGGAGGTGGAATGTTTGTAGTAGATGAAGATACAAGTATAGAAACGTCCCTCTTTAGTATATAACAACAGTTCAACAGTGCCTTTGGAAAGGATTCCCACCCCTTCCCTTACTCTGAATTTTGATGTGTTATAGACTTACTCGAGAGTGGGGTCTGTCTCTACCATAAAGGTCGGATTAATGGAGAGCTGCAGAGCTGGTTGTCCTTCTGACAATTTCCCCAATATCTACAACTTGCCATCTACAACTTGCCGGTCAGTTAGTTTGACCAGAACACTAGCTCTAAGAAGAGTCTTGGTGGTTCTAAACGTCTTCCATTTCACAATGATGGAGCTCGCTCCTGGGAACTTCCAACGCTAGAGCAATGCGTTTTTAGAACATTTCTCTATGCCTTGAGGTCTACGTAGAGATCTTTGGACATCATGGTCTGTACTTTGCTCTGACATGCACAAATGTAGGACATTATACAGACAGGTGTGTGCCTTTCTCAATCATGTCTAACCAATTGAATTTGCCACAGAGGGATGACAATCAATTTCTAGAGACATCTCAATAATAATCAAAGGACACAAGTAGCATCTTAACTCAATTTGCAGTGTCAAGGCAGGGGGTTTGGATACTTAGACTACAATGTATTTATATAGTCAACTCAAGAAGTATTGACACTGTTAATGAAATGGAGCAAATGTGAATGGAACCTGCATACTTCCATTTAAACTAGGTCTGGGGGAGTTAACAAGTTAATCTTTGCAATTCATTTGAAACGTTTAACGCGTTAAAATAATTTTACGCAATTAACGCAGCAACTTTTTTGCATGAATCACAAACAATTTAGCCTCGGTTTTTATCATTAACTGTTGTGACAGCTATTGTGAGTTAGTGATGGGATGTTCAGATCTACTGACTAGGATCTTAGAATTCTGTTCAGCAAAATGAAATCATATTTTTTCAAGTCCTTTCGTTCTTTCGTTCATTCCTCCAGGGGGCTGGGTTTCCGACATTTAATAGCTAATGCAACACTTAAAGCAACTATTAACACAGTAGAAATTACAGTAGGCTGGCTACAGAAAAGAAAAATAGTTTGACTGGGTCTTCAGTAAAGTCATTCTTCATTGTTGTCATTATTCAATGTTACTGTTGCATACCCAATAAATGGATGAAACAACTGCCCTAACATTTTCTGGACACAAACTCCAGGGTTAATTGGTCTTGCAGTGAATCTGAAGACAATGTTAGACCAATGAACAACAAATGGAGGTTTGAGATGAAGTAATTCAAATGCATACATTGAAATAGCTAAATCTGTAGTAGCTGGGAGTGGAGTAGTGGCATCAATAGCTCTGCATGAAGTGTGCTTGTTTGTAGACTGCTAGAAACAAACTGTTACTGCAAAAGTGTTATCGAAAAGACGAACTGCAAAAACAATTTTAAACAATTTTCTGTTCAAATGACTAACATTAAGGTTGTTGGCCAATACTCTAAACCTAGAAATGTTCTTGCATCAAAACACACCCTCCCTACTGTGAAGTATGGTAGTGGCAGCGTAATTCTGAGGGGATGCTACAAGACTTGAAAGTTAAAAAAAATGTGTGGTAACTTCAAAAAAAAAAATGAAATATACCTTTCAGCAGGGCTTGGACCCAAGGCCAAAACAACACTTTAGGATTCATTTAAAAAAGGGGAATGTCTTACTGTGGCCCAGTCAAAGTCCAGTCAAAGTCTTCACTTCAATCCCATTGAGAATCTGTGGCAAGATTTTTATATTTGTATTTCACAAGCACTGTCCATTCAACTTGAATAACCTGGAGCAAAGTACAATGGTCCGAAATCACTGTGGCACTGTGCGTAAAGCTGTTATAAACCTATTTCTCCGGATTCTGAATCTTTTAATGATATTATGTACTGTTGATGATGAGATACCTACGCTCTTATTAGCATTACACAACTTTTCTAGACTTTTGTTGCCTCTGTCATCAAATTCAAAATGGGTATTTATTTTTGAAGAAACAATAAAAATTTCCCAAAATGCCCCAGTTTCAACATTTGATATGTTGTCCTTAAACTATACCTATAACCTATAACTATACCTATAACAAATTAGACAATGTCTATTACAAATTAGACAATGCCTATAACAAATTACACAATGCCTATAACAAATTAAACAATGCCTATTACAAATTAGACAACGCCTATAACAAATTAGATAACGCCTATAACAAATTAGATAATGCCTATAACAAATTAGACGATGCCTATAACAAATTAGACAATGCCTTTAACAATGAAGCATTTCAAACAGACATATTTTTTGTCATACTGGCAAGGAGTTCATTTTTTTTTTTTCCCAAATAACCAGAAATCCATCATGACAGACTTTATTGGACCAATTGACAAAAAAAATTTGTAGTCAGGCAATAGACCTAGGTACCAATTTTTAAAAACCCTAATAATAATTTGAATGAACCGCTCCAAACGGATCTCACTGACCATTCCATGACGTGATAGTTCTGGCCAGGACTATGTTCTGGACAAGACTATGTTCAGAGAAGAGAAATGGACAGCATTTCAAACATCAGAGATGTGTTTGGCATTAAAAGAAGAATGCTCATGCAAAAATATCCCAATTCCCACTATGTAGTATTGTGGAGGATATATGATAATGTGAGGCTGTTTTGCTCTCTAAGGCCCTGGGGATCTTATAACAATACATGGTTTCAAAGACTCAAGATTTTAGACCAAAATCTGTTCATCCAGAAGTTTAAACCAGTCATCGTTAGATATTCCAGTAGAACAATGATCCAGGGGGTCCTTTCAAGGCCTCTAAAATGTATTCACTGACCACAGAGTCCAGGTCCTCTAAAATGTATTCACTGACCACAGAGTCCAGGTCCTCTAAAATGTATTCACTGACCACAGAGTCCAGGTCCTCTAAAATGTATTCACTGACCACAAAGTCCAGGTCCTCTAAAATGTATTAACTGACCGCAGAGTCCTCTAAAAATTTATTCACTGACCACAAAGTCCTTTAAAAATGTATTCCCTGACCACAGAGTCCAGGTTCTCTAAAATGTATTCACTGGCCATTTTGCATCTATTCTGACATTTATCACCTACCAAACCAAACTGGTTACTCCTAACATATTGGAAAAAAGGAAAATCTACATCATTGTTATCTAAAAAGCTAAATGTCTATGTTTGTCCAACTGACTTACCACAAGCTAAGGATGGGATGCTAATTCTTTAACATGCGTAACCTATAACATATTTTCGGCAATTAATCTGACCATACTATGTCGCCTCAGTAATTACATTTAATGATAAAATATTGTTGTGAAACTCCACGTGTGTGCCGCTAAATGCATTCCAGTTGACTGAGCAGTGTGATAACAAGCAGTGTGATAACAAGCAGTGTGATAAAAAGCAGTGTGATAACAAGCAGTGTGATAACAAGCAATGTGATAACAAGCAGTGTGATAACAAGCGGTGTGATAAAAAGCAGTGTGATAACAAGCAGTGTGATAACAAGCAGTGTGATAACAAGCAGTGTGGTAACAAGCCGTGTGATAACAAGCAGTGTGGTAACAAGCAGTGTGATAACAAGCAGTGTGGTAACAAGCAGTGTGATAACAAGCAGTGTGGTAACAAGCAGTGTGATAACAAGCATAATGGCTGGGGAAGATGTGCACTGAAGACGCTTTGACTTTCTTGAACCTGCTGTGGACTTGTTCCGGCAAGGCAAGTTACTATTGTGAAATGGAGACAACAAAACATGGGACAAAATAACAGTGACAAAATGCATTGGGTTTATTTGTTTCCGGCTAGACAAGAATGAAAAGATTTATGACAACACTGATACCACAGGACCAGTGTGATTGAAGGACTGAGATAAATTGCCCATAGGTGGCGCTGCTATTAACCAGATAATAAAACTTTGCAGAGCCTTAATGTACAAACGTTGCATCGACAATAAAAACCTGTGTATCAAAAACACTAAGAAGGGAATTGGACCCAGACTGGTTGTGGATGTGGGGCAGGTGACTGGCTTGTGTAAGAGTTAGCATTTTGTTCTGATGTAGTCTGAATGGGGACATGTCACAGGTCTCGCTACTCCTCAGGATCAGTTGGCCCAGCACCATATGCCCTCCAGCTTCATCAAGCCCCCACCGCAACCCCATACACCCCTCCTCTACCCCACATAACCCCAGAATCTGTCTGCGTAAATGAGCACAAAGCATTGGGCAGGGCAGCTCAGCTGGCCTCCACTCCCCACTTGACACAGGTTTGACCTCTGCTGTGTGAGTGTCCTCCCTGTAGGCTACACCCCCACCCCGACGCAGGCTGTCTCTCTATCTCCTCTCCCCACACACAGCGCTCCCAGCCAAGGCAGCCATCCAGGGCCTGGGTGCATCCTCGGGTCATACGGGTCAATTAAATTCAAATTGAGGATAAATGATCTGCAAATGATCTCTGAATAAGAGAGTAATGCAAGGGAAGTTCCTCTTTTATGGTTTAGAGATGCTGAGCCTTTAATCATGTTTGAGTTATTGTATGGACGGATCCATGGCACGTAGAGGAGATGCATATGACTGACTGATATTGGCTGAGTGGCAATGTTAACGGATGAGATAGGATTATTACGCAAACATGGGAGAAATCCAATTAGCTAGATGTTCCTCTGTTTTACTATGCTAAAGTACATAGCATAACACACACACACACAATGTGGTCCAGAAATATTTGCGGACAGTGGCCCATTTTGTTTTGCGTTGGTTTAATATTCAGGCATTAGGAATTAGAAAAAGCTACTCTGCCTGTAGTAAAAATCTGCTTTAACTTGTGGACATTGTCATCCACATTCCAAATTTATGGAACCAAAAGAATTTGGACAAAGTTTCTACTGCTCTGGAAACAAAACAGGAGTCCCCTGCACTTTTCTCTTTGCTTTCCAAATTATTTGATAAGGAATGTTTTCAGTGAGGAACAGAAGGGTTCAACTTGCAACGGTCTCTTAATTGAAATCTGTTCCTCATGAAAATGTTTCCTTTTCAGATTTTTGGAAAGGAAAGAAAAAGATGCGCATCAATGCAATACTTACTAAAAATAGAATGTTTCTGAACACAAAATTATTTTGGATGCCACCATAATTACAAAAAAAATGTATGTGAAAGTTACAGAGACACAGGACGTACGTAAAAAAATAAATGCATGCCACTTTTTCATTCGCAATTATTCATGATTTAACACCCAGACTGTTAAGAGTACAGAGCAAAAACATCAACAACAAAAATCCCATAGTTTTGGATGGCACTGTATACACACATGTAAGACACACACAACGTGCACGTCAGCATGGCGTCACAGACGGGGGCCAATGTGAGTGAAAGGCGGGTGACTACGCCGGCCCCCGGGGGGGCCCGATGTCACTGAAGAGACCTAACAGAAGCTGCGTCGTGAGCGTGACAGAGAGGGAAGGGGAGGGGCGGGGCTCCTCAGATCCTTTGCATTGTGCTCTTTTACAACTTTACAAAATAGCCTTTTAATTTGCCTGAGCGTCTGCGTGTCGGAGTTGTGCCGGCATCAATCACCATCATCGCCGGGCTCCGGGCCACGGGGTCCCCCAGGCCCTCTCACTGCAATGCCCGCAGGCGTCTTCTCCCCTGGGGGAATCTCTCCCCCTGTCCCCCTGTCCTCTATCTAACCCTCTCCCATCATCAGTCACAACACCTCAGTCACACTGCCTGGGTCCTACATGTCAATATTCTCATCTCACCTCTTGTTTACAAAATATAACAGATATGTCGAAAGGGCTTTAATTTCAACCGTGGAGTAGGTTAGCATACGGTCTAATAAGGCAGAATGTGTTTTTATTCAAATTCCTTAATGCATATGTATTGTATGGCTTGAACTGACGACGTTTCCTGGCCCAGAAGCCTGTCAAGCCAATGGAGGTTCAAGCCATCTTGAGTGTAAGCTAAACAGTCCCTGGTGATTTTTGCTCTCTATTCCATGACAAAACTGCATGATGTGTGTGATTGATTCCCCACCGTGGTGAGCAGGGCTGTTTGATTAGAGACACTGAACACTGCTTCATTAACCTAATGTACTGTACTCTCCCTGGGCGGCTTTAGTATGTACATGTTTATTTGCCTGCACCATTCCCTCCCCTCGGTGGTGGTTTTGGTATGGCCCTGAATTATGATGGCGGCATTGAGGACCATCAATGGTATGGACTAACTAGGGGGTGTCTTGATAAAGGCACATTATCGAGCGAGACAAATCCATGATATGAATTGGCAGACGAGGGGAGAGGTGGTCGATACGGATTACAGCTAAGCCTATCCTCTTTGTGGCTGTTGGCTCGGGCATTGACAGGCTCTCCCAGAAGCCTTTGCACTGTGGGTTGGGGGCGGGCCATAAATGGCAGGGTGAAGAATACCTGAGGAGCACTACCCCTCCAATCCCTGTCCACACAGATCAACTATTGCCAGCTGGGCAGAGAGGCACATAATCATTCAACGGATCAACCGGATGGGAGAAGGACCGAGGTAGACGATAGAAAAACACATCAACACACAATGCCTATGCACATCTTTTTTTACCTCTAGCTGTCCACTTACATGTCACTATTGTTCATTGACATCTGGGGGTCTGGCTTCGGTTTTGCCGACTGCTCTTTGCACCGTGGGCTCTTATTGCAGAGTGCTCTTTGCACCGTGGGCTCTTTTTGCCGACTGCTCTTTGCACCGTGGGCTCTTTTTGCCGACTGCTCTTTGCACCGTGGGCTCTTTTTGGCGAGTGCTCTTTGCACCGTGGGCTCTTTTTGCCGACTGCTATTTGCACCGTGGGCTCTTTTTGGCGAGTGCTCTTTGCACCGTGGGCTCTTTTTGCCGAGTGCTCCGTGTGCCAATGGCTCCATGCGCCAAGTTCTCGATTTCCCGAGCATTCTGCGGTGCGCTGGGTGTTCAGTGAGTCGAGGGCTCAAAGTGACGCGCACTCTGTGCCGTGTTCAAAGTGCCCCACGCGCTGAGTGCTCTATTGGCTTACTGCTCTGTGTGCTTAGTGCACCGGTGTGGTTTGCGCTCTGCTGAGTGCTCAATCTGGCGAGGGCTCTATGTGCCAAGTGTCGTATTGGGGAGTCTAGTGATGCCCCACTTCTCTGGCCTGGAAAATTGCTGATGTGTGTCATCTCGCCATAGCCTTCGGGGGCCGCTCGCAGAGAGGACAGGAGGTGCAGGAGGTGCGTGGTGTGTCGGGATGCCTAAACCTTGCTTAACACTTGCAAGGAAGCCTTCTGCTACGTTTTCTGTTATTTACCCTGCTTAAACTATTACACTAAAATTGGGAAAAAGGTTCCAAAAGGTGAAGCGAGCAATGCACAATAGGCATTTCAGTACCACTCATTTTGAGATGATACCAAAGAGGAGGACTGTTAGAGTCTTTTAGCTGTCCAATGTTCACAGAAATGACTGCCTTTAATACTTGCCACACACTTAATACCAATGGCTAGTCTTTGTTTTGTTGAGGGTTCCAACCCTTTTCTTTCCCCCTCTTTAGGACCAAGGGCAGCTGAGCCACAAACCCCTAGCTGAGAAACAGTTGCCATGGGTTTCTCTCTCTCGCTGCCACCTCGACAGTCGCCGTTGTTACTATTCCATCCTCACATCAGCCCACCAACACTTAACGCCCCACAACAAAGACCAAACCATCCGCACCCTCAACCAGCACTGTTTCTGCAACAAGTGTGAGGATATCATCTCACCTTGTCGCTCCTCTTCGGTCTCTTTCCACACATCACTTCCCGTCGTCTGAGGTGCTCTACAATAAGGCCCTTCATTTCGTAGTGTTACAGTTGAACCTGTTTTGTATTTCAGAACCTTGTGGAGGTTGATGTGCGGATACTGCTAAAGGTAAGCGTGATTGACACGGTAGGAGACTGATTAATTAGCAGAAAGAGCAACATGACTTATTACTCACCTGGTAAATCAACAACAGTAAGTGAAGGGCAGTACATAGAGGTAAAGCACAATGTTTTTTAAACTGTTGGAGAACTCTAGACTTGTCGATATGTTGTTGTTTTTTTAATGCTTTTTTACAAAATAGATGATTTTAATATTCGTTTTTTTATCAATGGCTTTTCTACCAATCACTTAATTCAATGCTTCAATCATTCTTTTTAATCGGTGCTAATTGGCTTTAATTAGCATCTAGTAATTCATTTAGTTTTCAACAAATTATTTGTATGAATGATCCCACCGGGTTGCCTTGTTCATCTTGTTAGAGCCAATTAGCTGCAATTAACACGCACTAATGAGATGCTTTCCGAGTCCAAAACAAACAGTATGCACCCTGCCTGGTCTCAGAGCTGTTCAGTGTTTCGTGTGTTGGAGTGGTGCTGGGAGCCAGTGCACTGGGCCAGGCTCCCAATCAACACCTGGTTCTCTCTCACAGAGGGACAAACACAAACCCTGCTGGGGGTTTCCAGGCCCACTGCACAGCGGCACTCAAAAACGCCAAGCAAATCATTTTCGCCCCACCAACTTTCCAATCGACTTGATGTAACAGATTTTTCATCAAGAAGTCTCTATATTCTTTGCATTTGAAATGGTAGAGAGTAAATGGAGGCCGCTGATCATGTCAGGCGACTGTATACGCTGCCTTGTGGGTTCTTTGTGTGAAATCTCTACAGACACCTCAGCAAAATGGATAATGAGTTAATGGGTAATGGAAAAGCCCTTTGAAAATGACATCCATATTGTAGTATATATTACGAAGTGTCACACACTATAGTAACTCCCTCCAGCTGCATGCACCATCACAGTAACATTATGTAGAAGTATAGAGATGTTGTCGTTTAGCTCCCACTCCAATGGTCTCAGATAAATCCCCAGTGGAAACAGAATTATCAGACCTGTACGAGACATGATAGGAGGCTTTGCTCAGTGCGAGGAAGAGTTTGAATGTTACGAGTAACAGTGTTTAGCTGTGGTGCGGAGAGATTCTACAGTGGCAAGTGTGGGCAATATTAGTATTCTAAATGTATATCTTTGTATACCATTTGAATTTAGCCCTTGATTTTTCACAATAGGTGTTCATCAACAAATCCTTTGTGAGAAAAGATTATTTGTATGTTTATGAATAATACTGCATTTGAAACCATATAACAACTGCATGAATTGCATATTGTGTTTTGGCACTTGAATCAGGTCTGACAGCCAGGTCTTTCACATCACCCTCTATTCATTTCTTCCAAGTGCACAGGGCTAGTCTCTGCTTGCATCTCACGTGCATCTATTAAAATATAAAGTAACCAGGGGAACAGCAATGTGTTTGAAATGATGGACCCCCAGTGTAGTGCTGGCTTGGGTGATTTGCAGGTTCTCACAGCCTCTGGGTATAGGATACAGGAGGTATGTTTCAGCATTAAGGCACATTATACAGACAGTCATAGAGGCTGTGTTTGTGTTTGAGTGTGTGTGTGTGTGTTAGTGTGAATGAGTGAGTGACAGGACAGAGAGATTGATTGGTCCAGAAATATAAAAACAGAGGTTAACACAATGATGTTATTATTGGGATAAGTTATCCAACTCGAGAATTCTCTGTTCACACGGCACAAATATAATGTTTCCTAAAGTGAACAATAAAAATCTAATTCAGGTTTCCCATGAAAATAACTGTTATCTGAATCTACTCTCAAATCCTGAGATGTCCTCGAAATTTAGCTAATTTGTTGTGTTTTTTTTATTTGCATATTGTATGCGCGCTTGCGGTCTTATTATCAATTTACATCCTTGAGTTCAGAAAGCATGGGCCAGCGCCGGTCCTAAATCTTGACCGACCCTATCTCAATGCGGCGCAGTGCAGGGAAAACCGAGTTTTGCTTATGCATTAGCTATTCTTTACATCTGCTTGACATATCCCCAACATAAAACCGTAAGGCTGTGGTGAACTATCTCCCTCCTAGCGAAAATAAAGCGTCGACTCTCTCCTGATCTATGGGCTATAAAATTAAGCCCGTCCACTGGTGGTGGCTCTATCTTCAAACCAGGGCTGCACTTGCGCACACAAAAGGCTATGAAGACGAATGGAATAGATTGTGGTGATTCTCATGCGCGAGACCCCTATAATCTACTCTACTAAAATCAGTTCTCTTGTGCCTCTATTTCTTTCTCTTAGATTCTGGCTATGCAAATAAAAATGTTTTTTTCCTTCACGGATTTTATTAATCCCTTGATGCAAAACAGTATTACCCTATTACTGCTTGTTTTTCAAACAGATATTTTCCCTGTTATAAGAAACTACCATTTAACACAGACTACACTGAATCCAATTAATCCGCATTATTATCATGTAGCCTACTTTAGAATAAGGTAAAACCTACAATAATAGCACTGGTTTTATATTTCAATGTCTGAATGGTACGATATCAATACAGTTTCAGTGGTCCTCACAGTTGATTGTTTATAGGCTACATTTGATTTCCCCGGGCAACAGATATCAGCGGCGCGCGTGCTGTGGCCGGTGGGAAAATCCGCTATCTCCCGGTTCCCAGCCACGCAGACTGTCCCAAGTGCATTGCCCAGTGTGTGATAATATCTTTCAGGGAAAGCCTATCGCTAGACATTATATTATAATCATTAGTGATCCTTGCCCTTTCACCCAAAATGTAGAATAAGCGCAAAGAAACATTAATCTATGTAGAAGGCTTGTGTTCAGACTTCCCAAAGCCCTCCCCTCATCTCCAGAGGATGAAGTCATGATGATTTGTCATTTCTGTCACGGCGCCACAGTTATATTTTCAGGCCTACACTTTTACAATTTTGATTAATATACACTGTATATAAACAGACATTTTGGAAAACCATGTGCAATAATAAAATATATATCTAATACAAATAATAATAATTGATAAATGGTTGCAGTCATTGCAGTAAATGTAAGCAACTTAAAAGGAAACAGTTATTAATATTCCTGAAAGTTGAAATTGGTTACTGTGAAAGATATTCCTAGATTGGCAAAATTAGCATTTTCTTGATACATTGAAACATTAAGATAATATTAAGATAATTTCGTTTTACGAAAAACTATTCATGAAATGTTTGTGTAGGTAAAAGACCTACAAACGAATTATTTTAGTGGGCTTAAGCAGTCCATAATAATAATAATAATAATAATACCATATCTGTAATATTTAATTATCTACGTCGGCAAAACTAAGATCCTAACACATTCTACTTTCAAAAACTTAATTGTCCTGCTTTGTCTTTTTAACACTTTTGGGGAGGGTTTGTTTTTAAATACACTAGATTAGGAAGTCTGTCACATGGTGTTTGTTGACCATCAACACAATATCATAGATATGTATCCGTTTTGATGTATCATTTGTGAATATCACATTGACCACGTTATTCACTCCCTCGATCAACTCTCCAAAAACGTGCAAAAAATATATAGTCTAGGCAAATCCATAATTCTAAAACAAAATTATTTGGACAGTTTCAGACTAATCGAAATTTGTATTACATGTCAACATTTCTTTTAGATAAGACACTTACTGTTTTCAATAAATAGGCCAACTATTATAAAGCCACTTTTAATGTATTCTACCCGGAATACCGGTAAGGTAGGCTATTTCAGCTATCAAGAGGAAATTTGCCCGTCTCAAATAAAATGCCACCGTTTTAAAGTCATGAGGCAATAGGTCTCTTTTCCTAGTTTCTGGTAGTGGGTCTGTCCGGCAGAGTTTAGAGGGCATAGTAATTGCCACTATAATAGCAAGCTGCTGATAGGTGTTGATTCAACATGACGTCACGAGTCTCGGAATAAGGCTAGCTCCAGCGCTTTTAGAGGCACGCATATTGCTGGAGCTTGAACTAAAGAGTACATCTTTCCCGGAGAATTGAAGGAATATGACAGCATTGACAAGAAATTGATTTTTTTATCAACAGATTTATTTTAACTTTATACACTGGCCAGAATCATTCGGCTATGTGACAGTTATATATTCGTGCGTAATTGTAGTGGCATGATGCCTAAAAACATTGAATGATATCGCACCTCCCAGCTCATCTGGATGCTTCTGATTTGCTCTCAAGTTTTAATTATTGCTTGTGAAAATGTATTCATTCTAAGTTATTCGTTCGTTTAAATGTATATTGATAACATGTTCGCATAGCCTAGCCTAGGGAGAACGGTTGTCCTGTGCTTGAGAAAGGGGTGCAATTTTGAGCTCAGGGGATGTAATGATGCTAACTAACTCTTAAACGATTCGACTGGATGAGCTGCGTCCTCTGGATTCTTGAAGAAGTGGACTATAGAACAGGTTATTCTCGAAATCACCAAAGCGAACAAGGACGCACATCCGTTTGTTTTGGAACAAACAGGGAGACGTTCAACCTTGGAACTGCTGGAATTATCTAAACATGGTCCATTGTGCTGGATGCGAAAGGCCTATCCTGGACAGGTTTCTACTCAATGTTCTGGACAGACCATGGCACATCAAGTGCGTACAGTGCTGTGACTGTAAATGCAATTTGACAGAAAAATGTTTTTCTAGGGAAGGGAGACTGTACTGCAAAAGCGACTTTTTTAGGTAAGCACACATGGACAAATGGCTTTTATCATCTGTGGAGCTTTTGCTTTGGCTGGGTGTCGAATTGGCCATCCCAATTCAACTTAATAATATGCTACTTAAAATGCAATTGTTATGCCCAATACAATTACTAAATTGTATTGCAAAATAGCTTCTTGCCACATTAGTAGGCCTATATGCCTAATGTCAATCTATATATTGTTATATATATTTGCTTGAGCGACGTACATTCAACAAATCTGAGACAGAATGCCCAGATTATGAGTGGTGATCCACCAAAAGTTGATACATTATAAGCATCCATCACCGTGTTCTGCGACGGATTCAATGAAGTCGTCCTTTGTTTACAAGGAAAGGCTGCCATACAAGCCGCGGGGATGAGAATTATGCCAGGAATCTTGACGGAAGTGTATCCCGCCTCAATTCAATCAGTCTGCGCACACCCGTTTGTTTTCTGAGTCTCGAGTGAAAATGTGATAAGTGGATTTGAATAATAAATCAGCCTGAGAAAACCCACACTGCAATCACAGACCTTCAGTCCACACGTGTTTGTTAACTTTTTGAATACACATATATTTACATAAATAGGCTATTGCAACATTGCACAGTCAGCTCTGGCTTTGTTATTTTCAAGCATTAAATAGGATGTGTTTCAGTAATGGACCGTTTTGAATGGAAGCCTGAATTATCATTCTTGAATAATATTTTTAGGTCAAAATAGTTTTAGAACGCGAAGAGGTCTTTTTTTTACCAATTAATCTAGCGTCAAACAATCACATTATAACTCCAAGTAAAATGAATATAATGACCGTCATTATTGTTGCCGCAACAGTTTACGTTTATAATTTTCAGATCAACGTTTTTGATGAAGCCAACCCTAAAACAAAACTCATAAGAAAATGTTAAAAAATATATTTCGCATCGAAATACTAAAGCTATATTTTATTACATGCCAAACGAATATCCCTTGATCCCTTAAAATCTTGTGCTAATGTTGCCATTTCGTTGGTAATCTAATCATTTTCTTTGGATATTTACGTCTGCCATGCTTTGTTTAGTCGATGACTTACATTTTTCCTTTCTTTTAGGAGATTTGGCACAAAGTGTGGAGGTTGTGCCCAGGGGATCTCGCCCAACGATTTGGTTCGAAGGGCAAGAAGCAAGGTTTTTCACCTGAACTGTTTCACGTGTGTGATGTGTAACAAACAGCTGTCCACTGGAGAGGAACTATACATTCTAGATGAATTTAAGTTTGTTTGTAAAGAGGACTATCTAAGCAACAGCAACGGAAAGGACACAACCCTCCTATCAGGTAGGCCTATGGAATATTACTTAAACCACCAACTTTAGAACCACAAAGCCGTGTTTATATTTCTATTGTCATACTTTCACGTTTTTGCGAATGCATAGTTTACAAATACAGTTTTTGCAAAATAAAATATAATTTACATTATACCAATAACACTACGAATTAAAATAATAACGCTCAAAAAACTATAGGATGAAAAAATATTTTGGAGATTGCCATTAATTGTTTTCTTCATCATCACCACCCATAATAATAAGACACAAGCCTAAAGCATAATAATATAATATGCCAAATCATTATAATAATAACATACCTAAAAATAGGAATTGTGCTAATAATAGTAACAGTATTTTAAATACTAATTATTACTAATAACGCTACATTACATTGTATTATTCCCGTTAATTTTCTTTGATATTTGTTAACTATGGAGAGAAATACATTCAACATCATTTCATTTCGTGTTTCCTTCACCTTACAGTCACGACTTGCAGTGACCCAAGTCTATCTCCAGATTCCCAAGACCCTCATGATGATGGTAAAGACTCGGAAATCGGACATTTATCCGATAAAGAGGTGGGCAGCAATGAAAACGATGAGCAGAACGTAGGGGGGAAAAGACGTGGGCCAAGAACCACTATCAAAGCCAAGCAACTGGAGACTCTAAAAGCTGCTTTTGCTGCCACGCCAAAACCCACCAGACACATCCGAGAACAGCTGGCGCAGGAGACAGGGCTCAACATGAGAGTGATCCAGGTATGAGTCCATTTCTATTTCAATATATTACATGAAACATCGCAGAGATGTCTGTTTTTAGATATATTGCAAATCAGTGAGAATGTATTTTCGACGAAATGACAGCGCCATGATCAATAATGGATTATGGCGAAAGGTGCAAAATACCAACGAATTGTGCTGACATTCCAAAGTCCCCCCACTTCCATGAACTTTATGTCAAATGCAAATAGGCATAACGTTTCTGTTTCGTCATTTTGATATTAGCTATATTTATTATAAGGTAGTATTATTATACCATACGAATTATACAAAAAGGGAAAAATGCGTGAAAAGTGTTAACGGAATTGGATTGGATGTAGGCCCAGAGACACATAGCTGTAATGCTTGAAAATCTATGTTTCTTTTGGTTGCTACTATAAATTAATAATTCAACCGTAAATGTAGATGTTAATTGACAGTGACTTAGCAACTTAATTTATATCTTCAAAAAAAATTATTGAGTCCGTATCTATTCACGATGAACCCTTTAAAAGTATAACTTAATAGGCCTATAGGTTTATAATGGTTAGTTTATCAAAAATTTCCGAACCACGAGAATCGTCACATAATTTTTTTTCAATTTAAAAACGCAATTGAAGTCTCTAATCTCTTCCCATACCTTTCGTATCATTCAGGTTTGGTTTCAGAACCGGCGATCTAAAGAGAGGCGTATGAAGCAGCTGAGCGCACTGGGGGCTCGAAGACATGCGTTCTTCCGCAGTCCTAGGAGAATGAGAACCCTGGTGGACCGACTCGAACCCGGGGAGCTGATCCCCAACGGTCATTTTTCATACTATGGAGGTAATGTATTGTAGTCTACTTGCTTGTGGAGCAACAACAAAAAATTACAACTTCTGTGGTTCATATGTATCATATATTTTCACTATGAAGTCTATACCTTAATTTTACACACAAAAACAGTTGTCAATACGATGCAATTAACGAGATGATAAAATACATTTCAAAATTGGTCTGTTTAATAGTGAAATGCATTTTTTGGAATCTACAAACAGTGTACCTCATGAATATAACAGTCAGAAATAATATAAAGACTATTGCTCATATCAAATGCATGCTCTTTTTCTTGGGGTAGCAGATTTCATTATGTAATTAAAACACCATTAAACCACTTGGCAAATATTGAATAGTTTTACTCATTCACAGTTTAAATAATGAGTGGTATTCTTAGATTCAGTGTACCGATATATGACAATGTTACAAGTTTTGACACAATTTCTTTCACATAATAATTTTGGTGTATTTGCAGATTATCAGAGCGATTACTATGGTCCTGGAGGAAATTTTGAGTACTACACACAAGGGCCCCCATCATCACAGGCCCAGACCCCAGGGGATCTAGGCTTCTCATCCGGTCCCTCTGGCACCCCTTTAGGGGGTATGGACCACCACCTAGCTGGACACCATCCATCCGGTGAGGTGCAGTGCTTCTCCGATATAATATCTCACCATCCAGCGGACTCGCCTAGCCCAGAGCCCAACGGACCTGGGTCAATGCACAGCATCTCCAGTGAGATGTGTGGCTCCAGCACACCTTTCACCTCATTGTCCCTCAACGGCAGCGGATACAGCAACCAACTGTCACACCCTTCCTCAGAGATGAGCGAAGGCACTGTCTGGTAGCCAGCAGGACATTATAAATTAAATGCTCTCTTTGATTTACTAGACAAATTAAAGCCTGAGAGACTAAACCTTTTTATTTATATTACCTGACTTTTTTATTTATTCATGTTATTAATTTAATTATTTATATGCATTTAATGTATTATTTGTCTACAACTTCTGCTGTGTTAATGTTGAAGTTTTGTTTGTATACAAAGTAACAATACAGTCATATAATGGTGAATACTGTATGTGCATTCAGCAGACCTTTTCCTTTTTTGAAGGCCTACCATAACAGATCATTATTTTTGACCAAAAGCTTTTGATGATTGCTTTGGAAATTGTGCTTATTTCTCAACTTGTATTTATTTCTCTGTATATTCACGTGGTTTGCCAAATCCTAGAGAGTTCGCCTTCAAAAGGAAAACTTTAAAAAGTTGTATAACCCTTTATTTATTAGAAAATAACTTGAATTTTAAGATGAAGTCAACCTTCTAAAAATCGATGGACAATGGTTTAAGGTGGACATAGAACAGTCAACTGTTTACGTGTATATTTACAGTACTTCAGGGGTTTGAATATCAGCATTGTTTGAAACCTCGTGATTCAGATGGAGATCATCTTTCAAGCAACAAACCAAACTTTTGTATTTATTCTATTTATATTATGGTTGTGGTTCCTCACTGTGCTAGTTTGTATTTTTGTGTTCACTATGTAAAAACACAAATAGACAGTTGCCAAATAAGGATAAAAGCACAATTCTGTTTGTGCTTTGCATCATAAATTCCTGAACATACTACAATATCCGTAGTAGTGTTTTTACCTGAATGTGTTCAATTCTAGTTCTTTCATTCATGAGGATTTCTATTGTGGAAATGTTTCATTGCAGAATTTAAGAACCATAGTCCAAAAGGCTTTATTTAGTGTCTTTACACGAAAGTCCAAATTATTAAACATTGATGGTCAAATATGCCACCAGCAGCTGCTATTTTCTTGAAATCAACTCTCATAATATGTATTTTAATGTTCTGCTGAACCTAAGCTTGTGACCTCCAGTGCATATTAGACCATTCACTGTATAATAAAACACGTTGAAAGAATTGCAAGCTTTTTAATGATAATAGATGAAGATTACACAAGGTAAAAAATATGTTCTTCACTTACATGTTACACAACATTCACGCACAGATGTTATGTTATTTAAATCACTGACATTGGATTAAATTACAATCAACCCCAGAGTCACTTCCAATGATGCAACTATAGAATCCAGATGGTCACATCTACTGATTAAGACTAAAGTACAGTGGGTCACATACATTGCTGTTCAGATCTCAAAAACCAGTAAGTTATCATGGCATCTGAAAAGACACAAGGTTCACCTAAGGGGTCAAGACTCTGGAGAGATGTCTGCCAAGTAGTGAAATTGGAAGGTTGCAAGGTGTTGCATGCAATTAAGACAGATTGTGGTCATTCAAACAGCATGATCGGATTAAAATGTTAGCTTTCCAAATTACACAGCCAGGCTAAACAAAAACATATACCGAAGACGAACCCATAAATCCTGATTTAACATGTCGTTGTCGGATAGTCATGTTTGTAGCCTGCTGCTGTCTCTTTACTTTGAATCCTATTCCATGTACTGTAGTTCATTCTTTTTCATGACTATGCGTGTCAAATATGTCTGTGTAAGCAAAATCAATTCATAGTGTAGTTGAACAAAATACGAATATTTATCTAAACTAAATATCAACGCTTCCGAACGTAACAACGTATTGTACGCCGAATTTATTACTTATTCAACTAATTAATACATTCAATAAAAAAGAGGAACAGTGTCCTACAAGAAAACACTCAAACAAACTGTTAACTTCACTAAAGACGTAAAATGACGCACACTTGCGTATAGTACGCTAATGGGGTTCTCTGATAGTCGCGCCTTGATGACGTATGATCAACATGTGTGAGGCGTGTGCTTGAAACGATGGCTAGCCACATAACACAACAACTCGAGGATTTATTAAATCCTTTGCCGAAATTCACAGATCCAGAAGATGATCCGGATGAAGGTCTAGTACAGTGTTTGTAATATTTTATAGGCTCATTTTGCTTTCGACAATATCTTCTTCCCATTTAGCTAACGAACGGTTACAGATTATCGACTGGCTGTATACGATTGAAACTGGTTAGCTACAGCAGGTTATACCCTAAAAGCATCATGCACTTGTCCATAGCCTTTTTTATACACCTTATTAGCACAGCGTTGAGAAGTTAACAGTTCTGTCAACTTTCGTTATGGGTGTTTTAGCTAACTGAACACTTTTTGATGGGAGTCAAAAGTTAGTGCTAACAATTATCAATGATCATGCGACATCTGGTACAGCTAAAACGGATTTCCAGATGTTGAAAAATGTTTAGCTAACTAACCTTTTTTATGATGGACGTTACGAGTTTGTGAGTCTCTACATCAGTCATATATTCGCAGTTTTTCCTAACAATTCCATTTAATGCTTTAATGGCCTTCTCATGCCGTATTTCAAGATACAAATCAACGTTGATATGACCTTATGTAGAGAGCTTTTTTCCTGTTTTAATTATACTTCTCTCGAAGAAGATAAATCATCTGATTTAGCGTGTCTATCATTCTGGCGCTGATGAGCTGCCAGCCACTTTGTATAGTGAGTAGATGTGACTATCAGCTTGTGTTTTTTGATTTATTCCATCTGACTGTTTGTGTTCTTTCCAGAGACGAAAGCCAAGGTGGTAGAGGCATTTGACGAGGGTGATGATGAAGATGAGGTTGCTTTGAGTGGGCTGAGGAAGAAAGCTATAACTCTACTGGAAGAGACAGACAAACGGTATCTTGGGAAGGCAACATCTCGTAAAGACCTGCTGAAGGAGACTGGTCTTTACGAGGGATCTGGTAAGTGGGACCATTATAATAGAGTTAACTTAAGCCCAGATGCCACCCTGCTGACCCCCTAATCAACCCACTCTGGACTGTCCTTGCCCTGCTAATCTGGTCATGCTTGTGACCTAAAATAGGATATATAGACTCTGGACACAGCCCATGTGAATTTATTTATTATTAATAGCATTAATTAATAGTACATAACCCAGCACAGCTAGAAGAGGTCTGGTCACCTCTTTGAGCCTGGTTCCTTTCTAGGTTTCTTCCTACAGTCCGGCCCCTATAGGGAGTTTTTCCTAGCCACGTGCTTCAATCCTGTTATTGCGTGCTCACTGGGGTTTTAGGCTGGGTGTTTTGTAAAAGCACTTTGTGACAACTGCTAATGTAAAAATGGTTTTATAAATACATTTGATTGATTGAAATGCAGCATAATCAATGCAACTGGCTTAAAGGAAGAAGTATGGAACTAAGGCTTTCACCTTGGCGGGAGGGGGATTAGAACCCGGGACCTCGAACCAAAAGGCCACCTTGCCGCCCCGTGAACCAATAGGCCACCTTGCCGCCCCGTGAACCAATAGGCCACCTTGCCGCCCCGTGAACCAATAGGCCACCTTGCCGCCCCGTGAACCAATAGGCCACCTTGCCGCCCCGTGAACCAATAGGCCACCTTGCCGCCCCGTGAACCAATAGGCCACCTTGCCGCCCCGTGAACCCATAGGCCACCTTGCCGCCCCGTGAACC
>JACXGK010005044.1:0-34893 GCA_016801125.1 Novumbra hubbsi | reverse complement strand
CACACAGACATCCAAGCAGGAGGCACATTAACTAGGCCCTTTCCTGGTCACACAGACATCCAAGCAGGAGGCACATTAACTAGGCCCTTTCCTGGTCACACAGACATCCAAGCAGGAGGCACATTAACTAGGCCCTTTCCTGGTCACACAGACATCCAAGCAGGAGGCACATTAACTAGGCTCTTTCCTGGTCACCCAGACAACCCAGCAGGTAGCATTAACTAGACTCTTTGACTCTTCTGGTCAGGTCACATGCTTTGGAGAAACTCTGGGTCGGGTGGTCCGAAGGGCAAACACCAAGAGAGAAATCACAGTGGAAAAACGACATTCTGTGTTCTACGGCATCAGTCCAAATGTACCATCACTGTTAATAAAGCTGGATTGTCTGTTGTTGCATATAACTTAAAGTAACACATGAAATAAGGACAACACGTCAACACAGAGGACAAACACAATGAGTGAAAAAGGACGTATCCAATTTCTTTTCAGTGGCCCGTGCATGTGATCTATAGCCAGGGCATTCAATCTCTTCACAGAGCAGCGTAAAACAGGAGCAGCACCATGTATCAAGCGAGGCAGGCTTTTGTTATAGATTGGAAGCAGCCATTTAAACAGCGATTTAAACATCCAGCAGAAAATGACCGTGGCGAGTGATTGAAACAGGAAACAGGTTTACTCACCCGCCCTGGGGTTCCTGGCCATCCTCGGGTCTGTGCCTGGGGAAACATGAGGAGCGGGAGGAGAGAGGAGGAGGGAGAACATAGACGGACCAGGGAGAAGTGGGAACAGAAACATTAGATGGAACAATGTGGGGTGGGGGGGGGTTAAGTAAAGGCTGAGCTTGGGTGGCACATTTCTGTCCCGTTTCAATTCCCTTCATGCGTTGCTTGTGAAGATCGCTGCAAATGGGCTGTCATTTCGTTTCATGCTTGCGTCATCTTGCCCAGTGATGCATCCAATGTCAAAGTCTGAAGCCGCCTCACCAAATCAAATGTAAAGAACCTAGACACCAGAACTACGGACTAATACAGCGTAGTCACCATTTACTCTTTTGAATGATGACCAGAACAGGAACAGAAGTAATGGGATTATAGTAAACCAACCCAGAATAAGAGGGGCCAGGAAGGCTGGTGGCTACAGGGCCCCCGGGGGCCAGCGTGTGCAATTTCATTTAAAGAACCTAACTTAAAGCAGAAACCTCCCTCAAACTATCACGTCATCTGATAAGGTCAGAGACATTTAGCAGGAGAAAAAACAGTCTGATCAGAGATGAATGTTGACGATGACAGAGGATAGGCGCAAATTGCTCTCCTATAATAAAAGTCATCCTTCATCCTTCATCCAGCCTATCATCCTTCTGAAAGGCTAGTGGGTTATGCAGCCTTTTGTCATGAAACCCCATGAAACTAAATGTTGCTAATCAAGGTACCCGATAGCAGCTAATCCCAAAAAAACAAGGAATGGAAGGTTTTGTTTGGAACTTGGCAAACTCTGAAAGAGAAATGATGGTCAATGGGCTCTTAGTTTACACCCCAAATGTATAACATAAGCCTTCCCAGACACTCCACCCCTGGTTTCACCTTGACTGTACTTATTGATAACTTACGCGTGGCTGTAACTCCACTGATCTCCAGGTGCTTGCCTGAGCGCTTCCCCGGTTCCCTAAAGTTCTTCTTCAGCACGTCAAGGACCCGATACTCAGAGAACTCTGGCAGGATCTCCAGGTCTGCCGCCGGGATGTCAAACATGGTCCAATAGTATGCCAGCACACCTTCACTGGAGAGAGAAGGACTTGAAGGCGTAGAAAACTAAACTCTGCTCACTGTGAAAGTTCCACGTTACAATATCTTAATCCACAAAAGGTTGGCCAAGATTGACATTTTCAGGAACATGGTGTAATGTTTAAATAATAGGAAATTATAGGTTGTCCAATTTGGCTTCATGCGCAGTTATAGGTGTGCTTGTCAGACCAGGTAATAGTTACCGCAGCCATTGATAATATACATAAATATGCACTAACAGTTCTTTAAGGTTAGGCTGTATAGCTTAACATGGAGTCACATGCAAAATGATCCACACACTCCATTAAGATTACCAACAAGGCTGAATAAAATACATACCGATAATAAGCTATATGGTATTTTTCTCAAAAAGTGGAATATGTTGTACCACGTTAAATAATTCCAAAGATGAATATTGTATTATACAGCTATAACCCAAACCAATCAAATCGAACCCCTACGAGGTCTGGAGCCTGCTGGTTTTCTCTGGTATCGCAGGTCTAAATAAGACTCTAATTAGGGGGTTGCAATGAAGAAATGGAGTGGAACAGGCTTCGAGGTCCAGATTTGAAGATCCCAGCTTTAGAGTGTAAACCATGAATTACTCCAAATTATTCCAATTCTATGATTTTATGGCGACCTGACAATGGGAAATTAAGTCCTTATTATCCAATATTCATTTTACAAACAGTGACTACAGTAAATTACTGTAGCATGCTGAAACTCCACATCCCAGAATTCTCTCCTACCTGAAGGCGGTCACCACAGACTTGGTGTAATACTTGGAAAGGATCTCAACTTGTTTGAAGTTGGTATCAAGCTGTAGAATAACCCAAACATAAGAACTGTTATCCAGCAGGTTGGGTCAGGTTAGCGTTACAAGTCTATCCAGTAGATTACAGGTGCATTCTGGGTCTACAGCACAGACCATTTTTCTAAAACATAGATTTTGGGCTTGATGTGTAATAGGTGCATGATCTATCTATTAGTCAAATATACCTCAGATAGCCATGAAATTCCAAATTTGAAAACAAGTGGTTTTGATGACTTTGGGCATATATCAACACATATAGTCATAAGCAAATATTAGGACACCCCTTGGAATATGGACAATGTGAATATTTGATCTTCTTTCAAACAATATCTATAAATAAAAGTGATGTAATTAAACCGAAAACAATGGCATTCCATTTATTTTACAAAGTCTCCTACTGAGGAAAATGTTAAGACACCCTATGCCCTAATAGCTGATATTGCCCCCGTTGGCTGAAATAACCTCCTTTAGTTAGCTTCCTAATTGTCTATCAGTCTCTGAAATAGACTGGGAGAAAGATTCTGGCAGATTCTTGCATGCAGACCTTTTTCAGCTGTGTGATGTTTGAGGGGTTTCTTGCATGCACAGACCATTTAAAATCGACCCAATGCATCTCAATAGGATTATGTCTTTGACTTCCATTCCAGAACACTCAATTGTTTTCTTTTTGAGTCATTCCTCAGCCATTCCATTTTCCAGAAAATTATTAAAAGTAAAACAATTAAAAAAATGGAGAACATTTAAAACAATATGCCAACATGCCAAGGTCAGGCCATCCTAGCAAGTTAAGGCCATGAGCAGACCGCAAGAGGCTTAAAGAAGTCTGAACAATCCTAAAATGTCGATCACTATCATAGAATCCACTATGAATTCTTCAAAAAATATCTTGTTTTATAAAAAGGTTGGCATCTCTGACTATTCATTATAATCAAACTGTAAGAGACTAATATATTTTAATCAATGTGCTATGGACAAGTGGCATGTATTTATATTGTCTATCCCTTCATACTTTCGTTATATCTTATAACGTAGCTTTTACTTATTGAAAACCAAAGACAGATTTTTTTATCAGGTCCTGGCTGGGGCCTCTGGCCTTCTCTATGTGCCTGGGGCTCACAGTCAGGACCTGATTCTGCCATCTGGTTGGTTCTCCTCAATTGGGGGCGGTTGTCCCTGAATGGGGAGCATATTTACATTGCTCTGTTTTGCTTGTGTGGATTTTTGTTGGTTTACGCCCGATTTGCTACTCCTCAGTTTATGGTTTTGTCTCTCTGTTTGTTGTTTTGCTTAGGTGAGTTTGAGTGTAGCAAAACACAACAAATGTCCTAAAAAGAACCGTATCAGAAGATCCACCAACCCAGGGCCGAGCAGAGCGGGACCACGGAGGAACTCCTCAGAGGTAAAGGAACTATTATCCTCTGGGGAGGAGGATCTCCCTGGTCTAGTCTTGGATCTAGCGAGGGGTCTAGGGCGGCGGAGAGGCCGTAGAGGACAATGCGGGTGCTCCCGTCAACAAGCCCAGAAGACCCCCCAGATAGTGAACCCCTGCAGCCTTGGGAGCAGGAGTACCTGGATTCGTCGGGGGAGGACGACGGGTTGCTCATGCCACCCTACTTGTGGGGGCTCGGAAAAGAGCCCTTGCAGCCTTGGGAGTGAGAAAGGAGGAGAACACGCTGTGGCTTCCGACCCAGGAGGATGAGCAGCCACAGAAGGGGTTATTCGGCCTCTGGAGGAGCACGCCAGGTTGTAGAGGGCATAGCTGGAACTGAAGCCCTTCAACTCCGTTCCATCAGCGGCAGAGGAGGAGGACGGGGAGAGCTTTCTGGTATTCGGACGAGGCAGCGACCAGGATACCACCCAGCCTGGTCTCCTATTTCTGCTCCTGTCACTCCCCCTCCAGCATCGGTCCCTGTCACTCCCCCTCCAGCGTCGGTCCCTGTCCCTCCCCCTCCAGCGTCGGTCCCTGTCCCTCCCCCTCCAGCGTCGGTCCCTGTCACTCCCCCTCCAGCGTCGGTCCCTGTCCCTCCCCCTCCAGCGTCGGTCCCTGTCCCTCCCCCTCCAGCGTCGGTCCCTGTCCCTCCCCCTCCAGCGTCGGTCCCTGTCCCTCCCCCTCCAGCGTCGGTCCCTGTCACTCCCCCTCCAGCGCCGGTCCCTGTCCCTCCAGTACCACCTTTGGAGGGGTGGGAGGAGCATCTACCACCACAGCCTCCAAAATGGTTTGACGTGGGTCTCCGAATACCACTCCAGGCTGGGTGGGAAGATGACCCACTGCCGCCACCGTCTCCTACCTCTAATCTACCCAAACCATGACATGTGCCCTTGTTAGGAGATGATAAACGTTATTCGCTTCATCTTGAGTGATCTTAATGTTTGGCTCAGTATATAAAGGTACTTGAACACTTATTTTAGCATTCATCTTAATAAAAACTCTTTGAAACTAATCAGACCTTCTGAGTATGAGTTTATTTCTCAGATGTCAATGTTGTTGTTTTTTCGAGATAAAACAATTGAAATCACCCATTGCAAGTAGACTTACGTCATGCATACTAAAACTAATGATGACAGAGTAATAGCTGGTTCTAAATGCTTTTATTAACTGCCCCCTGGAAAGAAGGCTGTTTTAAGTATTTGGCAAGAATCTGAGCCCAAAGCTACAGCAAACAGCGTCCTTGTTAGTGGGTAGCTGCGGATTCAGCAAGCTTTTTCGGTCTGATATTTTTCATCTTACATAGGTTTTTTCTTGAGCTTTACTTTACTAACGGTAATAATAGCTAAAGACTTTTGCACTAGGATAATTCAATTACATTTGTAGCATATGTGAACTCTGATTGTGCTTAGCTAATGGCTAGAGTTTCTTCTCCTGCTGTTCATTTGTTTATTTGATCACAGACAACCCTTAAAGCAATGGAAACTGGGCTGTTATGGCAAAGAGGGAAGAGTTTAACTAGACTAAATAGGTATAGGGCCACCTCTTTTTCACACATAAAAACGTTTAGAATAAACATGTGACAGATGCCTTTCTTGTCTTGTCAGTTGTGTCTGTATAGCTGTGGCGAAAAGTTTTGAAAATGACGCAAATATAGATTTTCACAAAGTCTACTGCCTCAGTGTTTATTATGGCCATTTGCATTTACTCCAGATTGTCATGAAGAGTGATCAGATGAATTGCAAGTCATTGCAAAGTCCCTCTTTTCCATAAAAATAAACTTAATCCCCACAAAATAAAAACCTTTACACTGCATTTTCAATCAGTGATCCTCTTGTTAACACAGGTGAGAGTGTTGAGTAGGACAAGGCTGGAGATCACTCTCTCATGCTGAGAGTGTTAGAATTACAGACTGGAAGCTTTAAAAGGATGGTGGGGCTTGAAATCATTGTTCTTTCTCTGTGAACCATGGTTACCTGCAAGGAAACATGTGCAGTCATAATTGCTTTGCACAAAAATGTGATAACTTAGTGGCTCGAGCAACAAAACATCGACATTTTGGGTCCATGGCCAGGAAACACCCCACACCTTAATCCCATTGAGGTCAATCCTCAAGAAACCAGTGTACAAACAGAAACCCACAAATTATGACAAACTCCAAGCATTGATTATGCAAGAATGGTCAGCCATCAGTCAGAATGTGGCCCAGAAGTTAATTGACAGCATGCCAAGGCGAAAATGCAGAGGTCTTGAAGAAGAAGGGTCAACAGTGCAAATAATAACTCTTTGCATGTACTTAATGTAATTGCCAACAATAGCATTTATGAAATGCTTGTCATTTTACTTCAGTATAACATAGTAACATCTGACAAAAAGTTCTAAAGACACTGCTGCAGCAAACTTTGTGTAAACCAATACTCATTCTCAAAACGTTTGGCCACAGCTGTATACTGTATATGACCCCAACAGAAGAAACCTACAGCCAGCTATTGAACACAACATTACCAGGGCAAAGCATCAAAGTCAAACTCACAATATTTTCAAGGTCATCTGCTAGGTCTTTAAACTCGGTGGTGCTGGTGTCCTCCAGCTTTGGGTCATAGGGCAGGTGACCCAGCTTCATATGCCCACTAAACATTCGCTGTGCTGGGACGCGCTGCATACTTAGGGTAGGCTCCGACTCCTTGTTTTTTACTGGGGGGAAACAGGGAGTAAGTAATTGAATACAATTCTACAAGAAACACCTAGAACTATTAAACCTTCAAAGAAGGTTAATATCTGCTTCTATGCCAGTGTGAATGATAAAGAACAAAAGTGATTTAGGACAATTAGTAGTTCGTTTATCGGAACCAGCTGAAGAGAGTAGCTTTTCGCGCAGGGTGTTCTATTCATTCCACATCTTGCTACTTTAATGAATTTTTAATGACAACCAAATGGAAGCCTGTCAAGACAGAGAAACGTCAATGGCAAATTAGACATGAAACATTTTCCACTCATTTTAGATTTTTATATTAAACAATTAGGCTTTCAAATTAAGTCAGGTAGTGTTCCACTTTGGGGCAAATATGAAATCTCCTGCCTGTGCTCTGTAGATCACAGGTTTAGATTGTTCGTTTGCTATAGGTAAGTACTGTCAATGTTGAACAAAGTCTTTCCAGGAGCATAAAAAACCTATTTGGGTATGTTTACAATTCGGCAATTAACAATACATAAAAAGAAACGTTTTAAATAGCATTTGGCAACTGTGCGATGTAAATTCACATTATGTTTAGACAGAGTTTAAATTTTGTACATGTAAATACGATTTTCATTATCACTTACCTACACATAATACACATTATAGGATATTTTATAAATGTATGATGTACAACACCAACCAAGGTTGGGACGCTATGTGAAATGCAACTAACAACCGAATGCAATGATGTGCAAATCATCCATACATTTAATTGACAATACAAAGATAACATATGACATTTTTATAATAAAATGGCGAAATTTGTTTTAGGAAAAATCCATGCCCATTTGGAATTTGATGCCAGCAACACCTTTAGCTTCTCAACAGTTCGGGTCTCCATTGTTGTATTTTTCCGTTACGTGCAGAACGTGGTTTGGTATTGTACTGCAGAAATAAGATAGGTCTCCCCTGAAAAAAACAGTATCTGCATGGCAGCATATGTTGCATTCGGTTTTTATTTTATTTTACAGTCTCCAAACAACGTGTGGTCATCAAATTGTAAAATGTAACTATAATCAAATTGTTTATATTCAAACTTAAAATATTATAATAGAATTATTTTCCACACCTAAGTTTATACTTGGTGGAGGCACATTTGTTAATTATTACACTTGTGAGTTTGTTGGGATAAGCTCTACCAACTTTGCACTACGAGACATTAAAACTGTTGACCGTTTCCACTTTATAAAACTGTTTCTTGCAGAGCATCGACGGACAGCAATTATTAAGTCATGTCACAAAATGTTGTATTAGATTTAGGTTAGGGCTCTAACTAGGCCACTCAAGTGTACCTTGTTAATCCTTAGCTACAGTATTCCATTTTAGTTTGCCCAGGTGCTTTAGATCATTGTCATGCTAAAAAGGGAACTTTGATCTCAGTTTCAGCTTTCTTGCAAGAGGGCAGCAAGTTTTTCCCTCATCTGTGTTTTTCAATAACTTGGTTCTTTAGTTCTTTTGAAAGGGCCTTGGTGCTTAAGTTGAGTGTTTCTTTTGCAATTTATCCAACAGAGGGAACCTACAGAAACTATAGGTTCCTACTTTATGGTTATTACATGTATTTGCATAGGTCCAAGAGTGTGTTTAAAATAGGAGGGAACCCATTTTATATGGTTCTTATTATACGGAGGGGACCAACTAAGACCAACATTGGTGGCCATGTCTCCGTCTCCTATACCTTGATATATTCATCTCACAAAGATCAGAACATGTTTACTCACTAACAAAGAGCCAGATTAGGACTCCTGTCACAGCTGCCAGAAGAAGCAAAGAGATGAGGACCCCAACGATGACTCCGGTCCTCTTCTTTGACACCATCTTCTCATTGTTATCCAGAAAGGTGACACGCTCATGCTGGCTGTTCGGACCCTGTTTAGGAATAGGTGGAGGGCCAGGCAGACAGGCACAGAAAGAAGGTTGTAAAGGACTTTTCTGTCCTATTAACAGAGTGTGTCATTTCAGAGTGACTTCCCGCAGTAAGTGAAAGCATTTCTAATCATACTGGCCATATGGGAATGGAACACACAACACTAGCAGTACAAGCACAACTCATAACTCATAAGAACAACCATATGAGCTACACGGAACCAAAGGCATACAAACAAGAGAAGGCAGTGCTAAAGAACATCAATACTGTAAAACATAATAATAGACACAAAATAAACACTATATACATGGAATAGAGTATAATTGATTGAGGAATATGCCATATACATTTTGTGATAAAAGTCAATGGGAGGTTTTAAAAATGTATGTGGTACGTACCACAATCAATTAGGGTTCACCAATCTTGAGATTCTCAGTGAGAGATCTTGTTTTTGTATGTAGATAATCACTTCACAAAGTTCGATCAATTCCGCTAAATAGCTTGACACTGCTCTCCCTGGGTGAGAGAGTTGTGGGCATGAAAAGACATTCCAATTATGTCAAGCCATACATTTTAATTTCTTATATTTGTAATTACTCCATTTTAGTACTATGTTTTGGGACATTTATCTAAATGTCTTGTCAACAGGAAGTAACAACAGCGTGATCGTTTAGCTACCGCTGTAGGAATGTTTGTTTATTCGGATCCCCAGTTGCTTTTGTCTTAGCAGCAGCACTGTGTTCCTGGGGTACACAGAAAACACATGACAAAATTGTGGGTGAGTGTATGTGCGTGTGCCTGCGTGGATGTGTGTGTGTATGTGCGTGTGCCTGCGTAGATGTGTGTATGTGCATGTGCCTGCGTGCATGTGTGTATGTGCACGTGCCTGCGTGGATGAGTGGATGTGTGTGTGCCTGCGTGGATGTGTGTGTGTGTATGTGCGTGTGCCTGCGTAGATGTGTGTATGTGCATGTGCCTGCGTGCATGTGTGGATGTGCGTGTGCCTGCGTGGATGTGTGGATGTGTGTGTGCCTGCGTGGATGTGTGTGTGTGTATGTGCGTGTGCCTGCGTGGATGTGTGTGTGTGTGTATGTGCATGTGCCTGCGTGGATGTGTGTATGTGCATGTGCCTGCGTGCATGTGTGTACGTGCGTGTGCCTGCGTGGATGTGTGGATGTGCGTGTGCCTGCGTTTGTGTGTGCATGTGCGTGTGCATGTGGATGTGTGCACGTGCGTGTGCCTGCGTGGACGTGTGTATGTGCGTGTGCATGCATCTCTCACTTTCAAATTAATATTCATTGCCATACGTAGTCAAAATATTTTTGTATTCCATTATTCAAATGACACCAGAAATAACCAAATGGGTTTAACCAGCCTGCTCTTTATCAGTCCGTTGATGGATTGGTGGATGGAGGGAGAGTTGCAACAGTCTAACAAATGCGTTTTGAACACTTTTCCACCCTGTAATTAATATTGACTGATTTCAATACTTGAACCGCAACCAAAACTGTAGCTTTTTGCATTAATATTGATAATTTACATGTCATTCTATACATTCTGTATTGTATTCTGCATTGTAATAGTTTTTAAACCTGAACTGTTCCTTCAAAAATGAAAGCCTAGACCAAATATTTGGCGTGTTGACTCACGAACAAAATGAATCATGCTGTCAAAAGTGCACCAACTCGTTCAGGGACCCAAGAAAACACAATGTGCTACAAACCTTCTTGGCAGGTTTTACATGCACCACCTAAGAAACAGGAAACGGCGAGCAAGTAATAGATGACATCGTCAATGCTACCATCCAGCCCTGCTTCACAACCTCTTGTCTTATAGTGACTAATAGATGTACTTTATAGCGACTACCCATGCTAGCCCCAATTTCTCTCTTTAGAGTGCTTTAGTATGAAGGGTAAAGCTCAGGGAACACCTGGAGCATAGGACAAGATCTATGGGCCCTGTCTGCGCTGGTTGTAGCAGGTCCGATCCCTCTTCCAAAGTTTAATAATTACACACACACACAATTGTCTGTGTGCCTGTGGCCCAGCATAAAAAGGGCTCTGGTCCATCATTAGGGAAGGGGGAATTGCTTCAGTATTAAATCAATTTGTCAGATGTGCCACCCTTAAGAAGGGGGCTCAATTACACTGGTACAGAGGATAACTCATGGCAATTATGAACCTCAGGGGTCCCTCTTTATCAGTCACTCTGATCACAGCCTAATAAAACCATTACATGTTCTTTGTCATGGAACCTCACTCTCTCTGTGCTACAACAGAAATACCATTCACTCCTGATCTATCCATTTGCAAAAGGTGCGCAGGATGTTTTTCCAATTACAGGCTTCAGTTTGGTCCTATGATTTACAGGAAATGGGGTATAATGCAGAGACCTACAGACAAGCACACTCACTGACAGTACTGCCAAAGCAAATCAAACACTGAGTATTATACCTGAGAAATACCACAACAGTAAAATTGGGGACTATTACAAACACAAGCATGACACTTTAAGACCCGGTGGTGTTAAACAAACATGGTATACGAGTTGATTACCTACTCTAATGCATACTAAGATTTCAGGTTTCAAACCGTAGAAACAACTGGGCAAACCAGTTTGACTGGTGGATAATGAGCTGTTATGTTCTGCAAGTGGGGTCCAGAAAAGTAGCTTACTATCAACCACACAACCATTTGATGTGTGCAAGCACAGTACATGCAAATACTTTGTGGGTTTTCATACTGTATAGTCAAATTACATGGGGTTGTTTCAGAAAGAGGTACTAAAATCAAAACGTCTTGTTGGGTGAAATCTTATTCAGCCTGAAAATATAACAGGGCACAGCAACCACACCAAAGATGACCAGAGATTTCAGCATTTAAAAAGGTCAGAAAAAAATGTCAGTGGTTGTAATTGAGCAAGAGGACAAATACATCAGTGTCACTACAATCAGTGTCACTAGCAAAACAGCCCCACACCATCACACATTCTCATCCTGGTAGGAACCACACAAGAGATCAACTGTTCACCAACGCATGAAAACACAACAGTTAGATCCAAACATCTCAAATATAGACTCATCAGACCAAACGACAGATTCCACAGGTCTGCTCACCATTTCTAGTGTGTCTTTGCCCAAACAAGTCTCTTCTTATTGGTGTCCTTCAGTTGTAGATTCATTGTAGCAATTCAACCATAAGGGGCTGATTCACAAGAATGAACTCCGTTGGCAATACTCAATCCTCATTCAGGGTGGTTGCAGTGTTGGTGTCCCTTTTGGTTAATGCTTGGTAGTGTGGGATAAATTATGAAGGTGGAGTTACTTGCCTTCAATGAATTACCCTCTGCAGCAGAGGTACCACTTGGTCATCTTTTCCTATGGCAGTAGTCATAACAACAGTCAGTGAAAACCAAAATCCCCAACTGATTGAGGGCTGGATGCAAACTCACGTCAAAAATCAATGAAAAAAAACCTGTTCCTACTTGCGTGAACTTCCTCTCTCAATTGGATTCAGGTCTGGGTAATGAGGGCCAGTCCATGGCATCAATGCCTTCATCATCCAGGAACTGCTCACGCACTCTGGGGGGGGTTGGCATTGTCAAGGACCAGGAGGAACCCAGGGCCCACTACACCAGCGTAGGATCTGACAATCTGTCTCCAGACTATTTCATGTCAGTCACATGTGCTCATGGTGAACCTGCTGCCATCTGTGAGATGACCTGGTGCCAATGGTAGACCTGCCAATTCTGGTGTCCTCAGGCAAATGCCAGAGTAGTTAGGCTGTAAGCACAGGTCGCACTAGAGGATGTAAGGCCCTCATGGAGTGTGTATCTGTTTGGTTAAAAACATGCACACCAGTAGCCCTCTGGAGGTCATTTTGTAGGGCTCTGGCAGTGCTCATCCAGTTCCTACTCGCAAAAATTCTACGGCCCTGTCCAGCTCTCCGCATGTAACAGCCCATCTCCTGGTATCACCACTATGCTCTTGAGATGTGCAGGGAGACAGCAAACCTTCCTGCGACGGCACGTATGGTTAAGCCATCCTGGAGGAGCCGGAGAAACCGCCTCATGCTACCAGTAGTGACAAGGAGACTGGTAGCAGGTAATTTGGTCCAATCCAACAGACAAGCTACTGTAGCTCAAATGGCGGAAAAAGTTAATATTGGTTCAGACAAAACACTTTGTAGTTACACTTGTGCATCACAGTTTGTTGTGTATAGAGCTGAACAGCTGCAGACCAGTCAGGGTGCCCATGCTGACCTGTCCACTGCCAAAAGCACCTACAATGGGCATGTGAGCATCAGAACTGGACCACGGAGCAATGAAGAAGGTGGATGGTCTAAGGAATCACAGGGTGCGTGTGCGTTGCATACCAGGAGAACACATGGCACCATAATGCACTATGGGAAGAATGCAAACCGGCGGAGGCAGTGTGATGCTTTAGTCAATGTTCTGCTGGGAAACCTTGGGTCCTACTTTGTGGATGCTACTTTGACATCCTTTCATGTAAACAGTATTCCCTGATGGCATTGGCCTCTTTCAGCAGGATAATATTCCCTGCTATGAAGCAAAAATGGTTCAGGAATAATTTGAGGCACACAACAAGTTCAAGGTGTTGACTTGGCCTCCAAATTTCCCAGATCTCAATCCAATCAAGCATCTGTGGAATGTGCTGGACAAACAAATCTGATCCAGGGAAGCCCTACCTTGCAAGTTACAGGACTTGAAGGATCTGCTGTTTATGTATTGGAGCCAGATACCACAGCACACCTTCAGAGGTATAGTGGACTCCATGCCTTGATGGGTCAGGGCTGTTTTGGCAGCAAAAGGGAGACCTACAGAATATTAAGCAGGTGGTCATAATGCTATGGCTGATCGGTATTTATTTACACTGTATGGTTTATTTTTCGCCGGCAGCGAAACTGAACTTGAACAGCTACGGCTAGAGAATGAAGAGGATCCCCAAACCCATCCGGCTTGGGTATCATCTGGGGCACATTTCCAAGCTTGTGATCGTTGCTCTACACTTTGTAAATAATTAAATATGCAATATGAATATAATCTACAGTGATACAAATAACATGCATTATATATAATATGTTATTATGTGAATTTAATGATAATAGCAATGAATTTCTACCAGTCATGTCAGTTACTTTCAAACTAGTGGAAATGGGGGAGACGAACCTTTGAATCCCTGATCAAATTTGCCAACATATAGGACTTGCGTCATTTCATGAAAAAGGTTTGCCCATACTTCATACACAGCCCCTGCCCACAGTTGCAAACAGTAGCTCAGATGATTGTTACCATCAGAGAATAATACAGAATGAATGTAATGTAATACCCATAAGAAAGCTCTATTAACCATAATAGAAATCCCTTTTGACGTGTAACAATCTGCAGCCTATAAGGTTTTTTTAAACAGTCCTACATTCCTTAACAATGTTACAAAGGTTTTCTTGTTCAACACGTTGACCATTCAGCTATCTGCTGTCTGCTCTACGTGAGATCGTCATCTGTTACCACAAAACCCTTACTGCATTCTGTCTGAAAAACTCACAAAAATTTGTTTTTCAGATGACCCAATAAGAAAAATGCTCAAGAAATTAAATTGGACTACTATAATCTCCCTAGCCCAAAGCATTTCAGTGGAAATTAAGCTAATTCTAGAGATTCTGGATGAAGCCTGTTGTGGTAATATAACTGATACTGTTTACCTGGCTATGTTAGAGGTCGGGAAAAGACACTTTGGATTCAACACCATTGGAGAAGAAGATCTGGTCTTTGTTAGTTTGTGACATCTGTATGTTGAGTCTTGTTACTGTTTTGACCCTCTGTTTCAGAATCACTGTTCTTTGATCTATAGGAATGTGGTTAGAATGCAACCCCTTGGGAGAAAAAGGGGGCAATTTGGGACAGGATGACGTATTACTTTAATAGGATGAATATGCAAGTATCTTGTCTCCACCCAATCTGTATAAGCATAGTATGTAACTATGATTTCGTTAGAGACACTTCACTGTCACCTGTGTGGAAGTGAATTTAGCTCTCCTTGCAATTAAATTAACAAACTGTTAATTGTGCAAAATAGTTAGAACTTACCTAAAGTTAATTAAAAACAGTATTTGGGCCAAAAGAATAAGCAGGATATTTGGAGGTAATTATTGCTGCAATTGTAAAATTGTAATATATTCTTTCAGAATTACTGCTTACATAAAGATAAAAGAAATAGCACAAGTGTAACTACAAAGTGAATACTATGCTGTAGAAATAAAAAAAATTACAAATCTAATGAATTAATGTGACATAAACATTGTGTTAGTGATACCTCTACGCTACAAAAATCATTTAGAGACATTCAGTATTATGTCCAATCAGTCATTACATATCCTTTATGCCTAAACAATACTTTTTGAAATGCTGTGATCCAAGTATTCTTTATCTTCGCATTAGACAGATCAGATATTGGTCACAGACGATAAAGTCTGTTTCTGCGTATGTGTTCCTTTTTTAGGAATAGAAGTAGACAAAATAATCGATCTGGTTCCCGTGCTCCAACCGGATATGGACTCAACACTTAACAATCAGGGTTGGTGGAAGACAGGGATGCCCAGTGTCTTCAGAAACCTTTCAGTTTCCATTCATTTTGTTTGCCATCAATCTCCACACAACACCCCATAACAACAAAACAAAAACACATTTTTAAAAAGTAACCGGAGAAGTAAGATCCTTTGACATGCCTCTCCAAACTGAACTCGGATGCATCCTGTGTTTTAAGATCATCTTCGAAATGTTCTATTACTTGACCGGAGTCCCATTTCAAGGAAATACGCAAATGTTATTGCAATAACGTTAAACAACGGTTGCCTGAAGTTTACTTTGCCTTAGCATTTCTGTATGGGCTACTTGCAAATATTACCAGCTTACTTTCATGGATCCTGATGCCGTCTTTGACATAAAATACTCAACTTGTATTGATTTGTGCTGTCTTATACACTTAATTGTGTTTTTAGGTGAAATGTCATCCACAGCTACCGGTTTAACATTTCTAATAACCTGAGTAAATGTGTGGCTATTTGCTAATGATTCTTTTGGATTGCGGTGCATACTTGCCTGCCATAGCATAGAACATTATATATCAATATACTGAGGGGGGGGACATTTGATCATATTTGTATACGGGGGGGGGGGTGTCCTCCAATAGGCTATATACTGAAATTAGAACCTTGAATCGAAGTATCATAAAAATACCTGAATGTGTCTGATATCATTAGGGCTTTATAACACGTAGTCTTATCGTTTTTGGCGGTGGAAAATCCGTCTTACATGTGCCTACTACGTAATTCACTACTCTGTTTTCAACAAATATAATATAAATGCAAGCAGACGCACGAGTTTCTTATAATACTGAGTTATTCATTTGTTTGGTCAATCGTAAAAAGCGTTTAAACAAAACTTACCTGGGATTCAAAATGTGCGGAACTCATATTCGTCAAAGTACTACCTGAAGAGAAAAGTCCGGTTGGTAGAGGTTTCAAATCAAGCAAAACTGTTTACAAGTCTAGCAAGTTTCAGATCAACGCGGGAGTGACATAGTGCATTTGTTTGGTAAGTGGCATTTTTGGTAGATTTCTTCATTGATTCCAAACGTGATGTTAAAGCTTCGATTATTTTTAGTATACGATGTGTTTGCTTAAATAAGGAATTCTAGCTTACACCTGCAACTAACCCTTTCCGTACCCACCCACAGTCCTGGGTCTGTCTTCTCCGCTCGCACGTCATACAAAAAAAAAAAACTTTCGAGGGGTGTGATACGTTTGTTTTATAAAACAATACGTTTGCTTCGGACTACATTGTTATGTTCCTGTCAGAATATAGACACGTCTTCTATTTCGTAGTGACAAAAAAAACTTCTACCGCAAAGATTAATAGCTACACTATTTCACAGTACAATGACAATGTTAGCGTCTCTTGTTCTGAATGCAACGTCAAAAAAACGGGAAAACTAACATGTAGATTTTTCTTGTGGTTATGGGCGATATGGGCGCTTGCAGGCGACTTTGCACGCCTGCTATTGGATTACTTTGGGGCGCATGGAATTTCAAACATTTCTTAAGAAATGCTAAATAGTGAGTGAATATAAAAAACCAATACATTAAATTCTCAAAAAAGTGCTATATATATATGTTAACGTGGAGGACAAAAATATATAATCTTACAAATACTATGTTTTTGCAATTTGCACAAGTGCAAGCCTCCCTGAAGGCACCACCAAAATGCATAGAGCTACAATAAAGGCCAGCAAGAGTGTGTACTCAGAACACTGTTCCCAGTATAGAGGAGGAACGGTCTGAATTCTGTTGCCTTCCAACGTTCAAGGTTATCCAGTCCACCGTGGCTTGCGAGTAAAGCATGTCTGGATTTGAATCCTTAGCCGTTGACTGACCTCCTTGACTTGCACCGATAATCTCTACCCTGTCTTTCCCCTTGTCCACATCAACAAGAGCTTTCTGGTTAGTCCCAGGCAACAAAGATGCATATGGTTAGTATGGAATGACTTCACCATATCAATAGGGAGAATGCAAAAGTAAAGGTATCTGCGTCAAGATTTTTACCTGTGGGTATGTCATCTTCCCAAATGAAAGGCCTTTCTGTGTGCACCTTACACAGCCATTGTAGCCAGGACACATTTCGGTCCATTTTACCATGGCCTTTACAGGTGCATCAATTACATTTTATTTGCATTGTTTTGTCTCCATATTTCAGTCCTGTCAGAATCACCTCTTTAAGTTCCAACAAAGTAAGCTCAAGGAATTCTAAGGATCTTGGTTTAGCTGATGCCATTGCAGGTGACAGAGGAATTTCAGTAACCGACTGATGGAGCACAAACGGCCATAATGACACATTGGTACTTTTGAACAAAGGTAAACGTAAAGGGATTTTTATTAGACATTCAACACTCCAATCACAACTGGGGATAGCTCCTCAGGTGTCTCTCTAACTTCACTCACTTTGCGTTAAATCAGATATGACTTCCACACAAACATTGGTCTTTTCTAGAAGAGTCCCAGTTGTGGAAGGCACATTTGGGTGAACATTTGATAGAAGGATCTTGAGAAGTGAATGAACTGCATTGTGCTTCACTTGGAAGTCACTAATCCTGGTTGTCAGATCCTTTCGTCAGGTTGAATCTTTTGAATCAACTGCATTGTGCTTCACTTGGAAGTCACCTATCCAGGTTGTCAGGTCCTCACGTAAGATCAAATCTTTTTTCATCATCTTTTTCAGAGTCATTGGTATTCTGAATTGCTCAGCCAGCATTGCCTTCATTGTCTGACTCTTCATTGTCTGACTCTTCAGTGTCTGACTCTACAGTGTCTGACTCTTCAGTGTGTGTCTGCATCCTTGGAGCAGTACTTCCTACAGCCTCAATTTCACCCTCTGATTCCTCATTGTGTGTTTGCATACCTGGAGTAGCACCTACGGCTTCAAGTTCACTTGCTGACTTCTCATATTTACTTTCAGATTCAATAAGAGTAGTATCCTCACTTGGGTCAAACAAATCTGAATGGCTGATGATATTTTTTTTTTTTGATTCCGTCTCTCACAGTTGAAGTGTACTTATGATCAAAATGACAGACCTCTACATGCTTTGTAAGTAGGAAAATCTGCAAAATCGGCAGTGTATCAAATACTTGTTCTCCCCACTGTATATGTTCTTGTTCTCCCCACTGGATATGTTCAACACAATCATGTCAAAATCATCATTTATCAATCATCATTGTTGATCAAATGTTTCCGGGTACAGTCTTAAGAGGAGAGATACCAGGAGACAGGCCGTTACACAAAGATAGCTGGACAGGACTGTAGAAGGACATCAAACCAGGTATCTGCTCCTTTGGCCAGGAGGACAACTGCCAGAGCCCAACAAAATGACCTCCAGTGGGCTATTGGTGTGCATGCTTCTGACCAAACTGTCAGAGTCCCAGCCCAGCACGTGCGGCTTGATTAGCATTTGCCAGAAAACACCAGAATTGGAGGTCAGAATTGGCACCCCGTCAAGCGCCATGTCTGGAGGAAACCAGGCACCGCTCATCACCTGGCCAATAACATCCCTACAGTGAAGCATTGTGGTGGCAGCATCATGCTGATAGGATGTTTTTCAGTGGCAGGAACTGGGAAACTAGTCAGGATCGAGGAAAAGTTAATGCAGCAATGTACAGATACACCCTTGATTGAATCTTGCTCCAGAGAGCTATGGACCTCATGTTGTTCTGTCCTTTAACAAACCACACTCACCCTTCGTATAAACTCTTCACACCCCTGCCGTCTGGCAAGAGGAACCAAAGCAGCCTCTTCCCCAAGCCAATAGCCTGAGACTGACCTGACACACACACTCACTGTAAATTCCCATCACTATAATGTCCACATATTATATAAAACTATATGTGGACATAGTATGTCATGGTACTAATATTCAAAAGTATTCTGGTTGCGAGGAGGAATGTGAGGCAAAGAAAGAAAGAAACAAAACGTAATATGTACAACCTGGACAGCCAAATGACAACATTAACCAGCAATGGGACCAACAAACAAGGAACTTAAATAGAGGAAATAATAGGTGCAGGTGTGTGTGTGTGGGATGCGCTGTTGCAACCATTTTCTGCCAGCAGTTAGTATGTCGGCAAGGCGGAACGCCGGAGAGGAAGAGGGCGTGCAGCGCCACGCGGAGCAGCCGGCACAAGTATTCCTATTGATTCTTATTGCTATCTCAATAACTGCTGCCTTAATAATTGCTTTGCTCATGTATCGGATAACCAACTATGTATAGCATGTTATGTTTACATCCAATGTGTTCCTTGGTTTCTACTAGATCTGTGTTCTGGTCGGCGCTGCTCTGGCTTTCACTGTGAATATGGTAATTTTATGTAGAAACCTTGTTGTTTTATGTAGCACTTGTTGTCTGATGTTGTCTCATGTAGCACTTGTTGTCTTTTGTAGCACTTGTTGTCTTTTGTAGCACTTGTTGTCTCATGTAGCACTTGTTGTCTGATGTAGCGGCATAGTCATGGAGGACCGTAATCCGTTATTTTGTTTCATAGTGTACAACATATATAATTGAGATGACAATAAAATCCACTTGACTCGACCAGTTAAACATAAATGCTCACAGGTCACTCATTAGATCAGCAATGTGCCCCTTTGAATGGGCCCGGTCAAATGTGAAAGGCAATTCCAGGTCGGCCCTTGGATGCAAAATGATGTCCCGTTTCTCTTCCCATTCCCATTTGCGTTGGTATAACAAATGTCCACTTGGTTTATGCAAACAATAATGGTTTTGTTCTGTACCAAGACTAGACTCGTCACTAGTCAAAGCATATTCCCACCCTCATCAGCCAGAAAGGGTCCTCGCGGATAGTATCTTGAATGGAATGTCATGGAAGAAAATGTGGATTCAAGACATAGGCTGTTCACCATTAGTCTAATGTATGTTTCTCTCTGTCGTGTCGTGAAGCCAAAGACAAATTTCCACACAGAATATACAATAGCCCTTTTCCCTAATTCAAATGGTTGTTTCCACATTCGTACATAAAACCGCACCATGTCGTGAATATCTCCACGAATTTTGGAACGATCGCGCGTATCCCTACCACCTTCGACGCAGCTACGATGAAAAAAGTGAATAAACGTTGATCGTCATCGTCAGATAAACATTCAGATATGTTACACAGCCTTATTATTTGCTGCAGAGTACATATCATTAGGTATTCAAACGTGAATGCACGTACTTCTTACCTTTCTGCCTAGTTTACCTTATCAGCTACAATTTATAGATTCATCTATGGCAGTGCATCAGAACTGCGTGCACTTCAGATTAAATGCCATTGGGTGTCACCCTCCACCAAGTCTAATATTTTACTCGCATATGTTGGCAGTTTGAGGAAATTCCACGAGGTAAGAAAGGCTGCAGCCGTCACGTCGTGGGGTAATAGCGGGTCGGTAGGATCTGCCTTTTACAACAGAACGGTAATTTTGCACTGTTCAGTCCTGTTGTCAAGAAGGCAACATGGTGGATCGTCCCGAAGCATACACACACTTTGCGTTAAATGCGTCTTCATTTTCGTTTTCTTTTGGGCAGGCAGCAAATGAGTTTACATCCAAAGCATTCAAACGTGAAAACACTGCATTTTTGCACATTAACGTTCTCTGCATGCAAATAGCTTATGTTAAAATGATGAGCCGTACTCGTCAATCGGGTTAAAAAGGGCACTCGGCCAAGATTGTATGACCAACTCAGGTCCACTTATAATGGGCGTTGTTGAGACCAAGCTGGATTTGTTTCTAGTATTGGGTCGTTAACGAGTAAACAGTTCTAAACGATTCTGCAGGGTTCGTTTTGGTGAACGTTAGGAACCAAATTGCGTTGGTGAAAGGAGCTCCTTAATTCGCTTATTTTTTTAAGGCCAATAAACGATAGTTTGCTAATAAGTGGACAACGTATTCACTAACGATTTTATTATAGCACCGGAGATAAAAATATATATATATATATGGTATGTTGCGTCTTTGATTTTCACGTGCATTATTCCAGGAGGGTAGGCTTCAGTTAAAAGAACATCAGGCGATCTTATAATTGAGTCAGGTAAGATGTAACCTAGATTTAAGCGTGCATTTCATGCTATAATGTAACTTTTCACCTTTACATCGAAGGGTTGTATTTTGTTGATTATTTGTGGTAATTCCACGCATTTTAAACAAAGAGCTGTTCAGGTGAAAGGAGCCAGAAGAGCCGGCTCATCAAAAAGACTCAGAATGCCCATCACTTGTTTTTTCCTTTTTTCCTCATCAACGAAGCCGTACTAGCTGCGATTGGAGAGAGCAGGCGGAGGAAGTGCGCAACGGACGCAGACGCAGGAGATATCGGAGACAGGAACAGACCAGAACAGAGCTCATCAGTTGCCGATGTTACTGTAGTGTGTATTAGGGAATCAAATATTTAAATAAAACCGTCTAATTAAAAAACGGAAGAAGCGTTGAAAATGGGACATACGCTGTTACCCATATTGATGGCAATATTGTCCCAATGCAATTGGGGAAATGTCGAGGTAAGCACCAAGAGAAATATATTTTAATTTGCTTAAAACACGTTGTTGAATCTATGGTATTTTTCTATGAACTTGTATTAAGGTGACTGTGCTGGTTTACATGTGTATATCCTTATCATGCATAACGTGAATATCAATAATTGGTAGACATATGTATTTATTTTTTTGCTGACGCGAATCCTTAATCTTGAACAGATTCAAGATCGCTGTCAACTGATAAATTAACTTGTCAACAAGAAGGAACGCGCAGTATGCTAACAATACTGACGCTCTTGTAAGATTGGCAGAGGTTTATTCTCAATACGCATGAATTATCATCAGAACGTGATCATGCCAACCAACATTAAAGAAACGCATGATGCATATTAACCTCTCCCTTTCTTCGTTTCTCCCTGTTATGAGAGCGAGGGAGACTATCCCTCAAGGTCCTAGCCTTGATTAATTGAGAGAGAAATGCATTGAACGACATAGCCTAGTGTGGGGGAATTATTTTTCCACAATCAGGTGTTAGCGTTCCCAACAATTGTCGAAGGGGCAAAAAAACATAAACCCATTTTGGAATCATCATAACAGTAAACCATTGACTATTACTGGTCTGCATAGTCTAGGCCAACAGCCAAGTAGTGCAAGTTCATTCTCCTGATTATATATCAGGCCAGGACGAGAGAATGTAGAGAGCATAGAGGTTCCTGCCTGATTTATCATAATACCCGTGCTATGAATGCAAACAGCATCGCACCTGCTATTTAAAATGCGTTGCCTTCACCTAGGCTAGATCTTGAACCCGGGATATGCATTGCATGCATAAGATGAATCAGCAATGAAAAGGCATGTGCCTGAATCATTATCTTTAAACGTAACAAACTCTTATTGGGAGGTGGTCATATTTCATTTTTTTCCCCAAGACTATTGGCTGTTGTAATTATAAACTCAGTACAAAAGGTATTACTGGTGGTGCTATTATGAAATGCATGTTAGTGCATCATGGCATTGGTTGGGTATTTGTGAACAGGTCCGTTTCAGATACATTCAGCGCCTATTGGGGCAATGGGCTTATGGTGCGTCAGCAGAGATGTTTCAGAATCGATTGATCTTTAAGTTGTAGCTTAGAAGGTGAACTAGTATTTGATATTCATTTTAGTAGTTTAGGATCCACTGCTATAGATACGTCTTTAGGTTTTAGTGAAGAAGGTGAACTAGTATTTGATTTTCATTTTAGTAGTTTAGGATCCACTGCTATAGATACGTCTTTAAGTTGTAGTGAAGAAGGTGAACTAGTATTTCATATTTATTTTAGTATTTGTATATGATATGCTGTAACTGCTTTTTGTTTTAAACAAATGTGTTTATTTGCTTGTTCACAGCAAATGATATTTCTTCAAGCGTACATCATAGTTTTGATAGGGATCTTTGACTGTGATGTTATTCAGTATAACTTCTCTGATACCATGTTGTATAGCAGAATGTAGAATAATATATGTCTGATGGGCGAGCATCTTCCCTGCAATTTTGAGTTGTTAAAATTCGTTAAAAGTTAGGTAAGATCAGTTTCTTTCTCTTGCTCTATGTGTTGTAGTTAATATCATCTGACACAAATACTATTCTGGAGCCGGATCAATGTACTATGTGGACCAGGTAGCTATCACTCACCCAGGTCTCTACAAGTCTATCAATGGCAGAGGACTCGATGACGGTTTAACAAACGCTATACAGCGTATGGTAGCACCACACTCTCCAAACTGACTCTTTTCTTTACTCAATAGGTTAGATCAATTATTTAACTTTCTATAATCAGACTTTTGAATTTGTAGTAACTTGCTGTTTTAATTTGAATGACGTGTCTGGTAGCTAGGTGCTAATATTGAGTATAAGTATATTTGAACCTTATTCACAGGATCAAATCACTCCCAAGGCTAGTTGGGAATCCATAGCACATCTGGATGTCAAGACCCCCCAGTTAATATCACACATAATGGGTCATATATGCCACTGCCATGTGCCCCCGCCACCCAGTGGTGCCCATGAGGCAGAGGTGACCTCCAAAGCCCCAGACTAGGCACCATTAGGGAGCACTGGGGTGGAATGGAGGTTAAAATGGCACAATGTGTCTGGGTGCTGGATGGAAGGCAGAGGAGAGTGGGATGAGAGAAATGACTCATCGGGTCTCTGGTGGAGTGAGATGAGAGCGATGAATCTCCGGAGTTTCAATGCATTTGGAGCACATTTACGTCCAGGAAATAGAATATTGTATGTTGAAAAGAATCAATAGCTGGAGGATGTCTACCTTATGTACAATACGGAAGATGTCATTAAGGATCCCCAGTCTAAAGAAACATGTCACCATTATAGTGGGGTTTAAATTAATAATTCTCAAGATGTAAGAGGATTATCTTGTGGATTTATTAACCATCAGGCACTAGTTACACTGGGTTTATTAGCCATGAACCTTGTTCCTTTCATTGTTGAATTATTCTACAGCTGTAAGAGCATTACTGAGATTACTGCTGTATGCTTAGACATTGTGCTTAGCTTCACACAAGGAGACCTGCAGATGAAGGTTTACCGTCCAGATTACTCTTTCAAGAGGCCTGGCTTAACACTGTGGTATTAGTTGTATTAAAGATGTATTAAATTTAGGCAATGTTGCATTGTTATGGGTTGTTTTTTCACTTTCTCACTTTCTGCATGGTTGTCAGACAGCATTAGTTTGTATTTTCATGTAATTTAACTAGACATCACTAGTCTGTATTTTCATGTAGTATAACTAGACATCACTAGTCTGTATTTTCATGTAGTATAACTAGATATCACCAGTCTGTATTTTCATGTTGTTTAACTAGACAACACTAGTCTGTATTTTCATGTAGATTAACTAGACAGCACTAGTCTATATTTTCATGTTGTTTAACTAGACAACACTAGTCTGTATTTTCATGTAGATTAACTAGACAGCACTAGTCTATATTTTCATGTTGTTTAACTAGACAACACTAGTCTGTATTTTCATGTAGATTAACTAGACAGCACTAGTCTATATTTTCATGTCGTTTAAGTAGACAGCACTCATCTGTATTTTCATGTAATTTATTTAGACAGCACTTGTCTGTATTTTCATGTTGTTTAACATTGTATATTAAGGAGGTGCCACATTATTGCCATTATCATTAAGTGGTGATCTTTAGATTGCAGTAATAATTGTTTGTTCACAGAGAACGTAAGCATTACAAAGTGAAAGGGCAAAGTCAATATTTATAAACCCCCCAAAAACACAATTGCTATGTTTTTTTGTTTTTTTCGTTTTCTCCATTCTTGTGGTGGGGGAGGGGTGACAAGGAGGAGATGGAGAGGACTAGGACTCGCAACCCCACCCCACGCTGTTTACTAGAGGTGCCTTGTTAGTTCTCCTGGCCAAGGCCTTGTAGGAGGAGAATGTTTGATCAGACAACCATCAAGCATAATTTGGGACACGAAAAGCAAACCCATGGGCATGACTCTGAATAAAGAAGCCGACAGGTGTTCATGGGCGGGAAACATTGTCTCTCTAGGTGCATGTGAAGGTCTTCTGATGCATCACCAAACAGGGCGTTTACATGAATTGGCCTGTCTAATAGGCCCCGCCTCTCTTGCTCAGGCCCTGACTATCACTCTCAGGGATACGCTACAGGGATAAGCAGTCACAATGCTGTTTTCAATAACAGATTCAGCCGCTTGGGAAAGACGGGAATGATGTCAGCAGAAGCATGAACTGCAGCAAGACTCATCTGAGCTCTGCAAACAACTCGCCTATGGTGGGTAACCTGTCAGAGCTTGACGGTGTTCTGTAAAAGTAATTCCTTACTCTGCGAGTTTGCGGACAGCAGCAAAGCTGGATATCTAACATGTCACGGTGGCTATATTCAACATCCAAAATAGGTGAATTCCAGTGTTGTTGATGGGAAATCCAAAGTGCATCAATTCAATAAAGGCAGAAGCATCTAACTACACCGCTTATGGCAAATTGCTAACTTTTACATCTTTGATAACTGTTAACGGTTAACAATACAATGGAAGTTAGCGATAAAACATGTTTTTGTTCTGAACTGTATGGGAAACTCTAAAAATGTTGTTGGTGTTGGTTGTAGTGACATGGTATATACAGTGCATACAGAAAGTATTCACCGTATTTTAGAGCTTAATTTTTTTTTGTAAAACTTCTACACACAATACCCCACAATGATAACATGAAATAAAAAAAATCACACATACAGAAGTATTCACAGCCTTTGTCATGACACAAAAAATGTAGCTCAGGTGCATCTTGTGTCCAATGATCTTTGTTGAGATGTTTCTACAACTTGATTGGAGTCCATCTGTGGTAAATTCAGTTGCATTGAAGGTCCTAATGAGCACAGTGGCCTTTATCCGTAAGTGGAAGGAGTTGGCACCACCAGGACTCTTCCTGGAGTTGACCACTTGGCCAAACTGAACGATTTGGAGAGAAGGGCCTTAGTTGGGGATGTGACCCAGAACCCAATGGTCACTCTGACAGAGCTCCGACGTTGCTCTGTGAAGAGAGGAGAAACGTCCGGAAGGACAACCATCTCTGCAGCACTACACCAATCAGGCCTGTATGGTAGAGTGGCCAGTCGGAAGCCACTCCTCAGTAGAAGGCACATGCTTTTAAAATGCACCTGAAGGAAACAAAATTCTCTGGTCTGATGAAACAAAGATTGAACTCTTTGGCCCAAATGCCAAGTGTCATGTCTGGAGGAAACCAGGCACCGCTCATCACCTGGCCGATACTATCCCTGCAGTGAAGCATAGTGGTGGCAGCATCATGCTGTGGGGATGTTTTTCAGTGGCAGGAACGAAAGATGAATGCAGCAATGTAGAGAGACATCCTTGATGGAAACCTGCTCCAGAGCGCTATGGACCTCAGACTGGGATGAAGGTTCATCTTCCAACAGGACAACGACCATAAGCACACAGCCAAGATAACAAAAGAGTGGCTTCAGGAAAGCTCTGTGAATGTCCTTGAGTGGCCCAGCCAGAGCCAAGGCTTGAACTTTATTGGACTTCTCTGGAGAGATCAGGATATGGCTGTGCATTGACACTCCCTATCCAAACTGTTGGAGCTTGAGAGGTTCTGCAAGTAGAATGGGAGAAACTGCCCAAAAACAGGTGTGCCAAGCTTGTAGCATCATACTGAAAAAGACTTGATTGCTGCCAACGGCAGTTCAACAAAGTATTGAGCAAAGGCTGTGAATACTTATGTAGATGTTTATATTTTGTAAAAATAAAAAATGTAATATATAAAATTATATAAATTCTATTATTGTCATTATAGGGTATGGTGTGTATAATTCTGAGGAACAAAATGAATATTTTTTGGAATAAGGCTATAACATAACAAAATGTGGGAAAAGTGATGCGCTGTGAATACTTTCCGGATGTACTGTATACTAATGCTGGTGGTGTTGGTTGTAGCGACAGGGTATCCAAAATAATGTTGATGGTGTTGGTTGAAGTGACAGGGTATCCAAAATAATGTTGATGGTGTGGTTGTAGTAACAGCCATAGCTGGGCATAGTTAATCAATAACTAAATCTTGTTTAGTTAATTAATCAGTTAAATCGTTAAAAAAGTAAAATAACCCTAACCCTAACTTTTTTTTTATAAGCATTAAACATGTTCATTTCTATTATAAATAATTCATTTGATCTGAACAATGCTAGAAGCTGAGTTTTTACGTTAGATTCCTGAATTAGTCAAATTACATAACATGCGTCCATTTTTGGAAGGTATCATCCCAGCTTAACAGTGAAAAGCCAATCCATTTCACATATATTAGTCATTCTTTATTAGCCAATCACAGGTGATGTTTACAACACACAAATAGCTGTTCGCAAGTAATACGAGGGTTCCCAAAAGTTTTTTTCTCTTTTGACCTTCATACTGAAACGTTAAGACTTGTGAGGGATCTTACTACAAAGGAATACATTTTCGACTTTGAAAATAGCATCTAGATATTAAGCACGGCAAGCGTTGGATTTGGTCCCACCCTAGAATGGAAAAAAAAAAATTGGCTTAGACTTCATACGATTTTAAAAGTATTTTTATGAAGTATTTGCGGTTAGTGGAAGTGAAATATAATAGAAGTTAATTAGTCCAATGAGGATTTTTTCAGTTGACATAAATGTTCAATCATTAACGAAAATGTTGATTAAACTGGGTTAATTAACGATTAACGGATGAACGTTTTGGTTCCCAGCTCTGGTATTTGCTATATGAGAATGTAATAAATGGATAGTGACTACAACTACATGAATGCATCTTAGAAACACGGCCATAGTAACTACATCAAAACTGTGGGCAGACAACCTGGCATGGGTCATCTGGCCTACGATGACACAGTGTGTATCACCACCAGCTATGAACAAATCCTATCTAGAACATTTATTGTTTTGTTTTGAGAAGTGTGGGGCAATTGTGGACTTGCACCATGTTTACCGGCTGGTGTTTTCAGGGACATCCACAATTATTGGCACCCTTGGTAAATGTCAGAAAAAAAATACATTGTGTGTTAGATTAAGCAGAAAACCAACAAGGACATCTTTTCATTGCCTTTTTAATTCCAATAATAATAATTCCAATGATAGTGGAGGGCTATATAATTGACAGCCTGGTTTGGGTCACCGTCCATGGCACAGTGTGTGCCACGATTTGGCCAGAAAAGGTTACCTGTGTAGGTCAACTATAAAAATATGGACAATCCTGAACATTGACAGCATCTATTTAAAATAGCACTTGTGTTCACATTACATGTGTTCATACTACTTCCACTTTGCTGAAAATTAAAATATGTCAATAGTCCATGGATATAATTTCTCTGACATTATTTGAAGCTTAACTGTCAGTGTCAAGTGAATTGTTCAATGACCTTAAATTGAATTGTTACAGTCTGAGAGCAAGATCAATGTAGGCAATGATGTGAAAATAACATGTGTGTAGCATATGTAGAATAAGAATGACATGTGTGTAGCATATGTAGAATAAGAATGACATGTGTGTAGCATATGTAGAATAAGAATGACATGTGTGTAGCATATGTAGAATAAGAATGACATGTGTGTAGCATATGTAGAATAAGAATGACATGTGTGTAGCATATGTAGAATAAGAATGACATGTGTGTAGCATATGTAGAATAAGAATAACATGTGTGTAGCATATGTAGAATAAGAATGCCATAACATGTAGGGGTCTGCATATGGTAGAACATGGGGTAGGGAAACACTGTCTTGAATCTTAGATATGATAGCATCCATTTTCTACTGTACAAATGAACCTTGCTTCAAACCATTCCCGAATAGAGAACAAGATGGAAAAGAGTTTGGAGTAGATGATACTTGCAGAGGGAAGGAAAAATCATTGTAAAGTACAGCAAACCAGAAGCTCTGGAACAGAAAACTATCAGAGACACAATTTCTTTTTAAAGGAAGTGCCTGAATTGCTGTACATATCCCCCCTTAGCCTTTAGTCCTCGTGTTGAAACACAGAAGCTCACCACACATCCGTCCTCCGAATGCTTTCCTGGGTCCTCCGAACGTCTTCCTGGGTCCTTGCTATTGCAGCACTATTGGTTTGTTTAAAAAAAAAAAAAATGATATAGGACACCAGGGGTTTCTCTCCCCGTGTCTGGATTTCTTTCTAATTTAATTAATTTCCGAGCCAGGAGATAATCAGGTTTTGCTAATGGTTTCCCATGTTGCTTTGCTCCGCCGTTTGCATGTGCCAGAGGGCATGAAATGTACCGTACTGTTTTATTGTGTCTTTTTTATTCTCGCTGTGGTGCCCTTTCTAAGCTTTTGAAGTGAAAACCACATTACACAGAGTTGGACCAAAATCATTGGATAAAACGTAACCTACAAAATAGACACGATATAAAATAACTCCCGTTTATTTGCCTAAGCAAGCTGGAGTTGGCATTTAAATGACGCTGACTGTGCAGCTGTATTGCGCCGTGTGTCCAAATCCAACAGTTAGTGTAAAACAAAGCATAGGTCAATAAGAGACCCGAAAGGTACAAGGCTCGGAGTGACAGAGGAGCGTAGAAGGAGCGAGGCTAACACACTGATTGATAACCATTCGGATCACGTCTGGCTCCACTGCCTGCCTCTATGTCAGGGTGTCTGTCAGGCTGGAGATACCACTCCAATCCAAGGTGCCCAAACTCCAGCCTAGTTTGCTGTGTTACTGCCGTTAAAGGATGAAGAAAAAGGGAGCTCTGCCCCTGGCTGGCTCCTGCCAACGCCAGCAGGAGGTTTCAGAAGAGCTCCCTGTGAGACATCTGCAGTGTAGCGATAACATTTGTCCTGCATTGGGCAAAGAGAGAGAAAGAAGGGGACTTTACTGTCCTCTATTACAGATGGAGAGGGGGAGGATGGAGAGATGCCGGGGAGAGAGGAGATGGAGAGCATGGCGGGTGTAGAATGATATATAGGCTCGGTAGATGGGGGTGGGGGGGGCACATTTGTTGGTGCTGAGGGAGAAACTTTAAACCCATAGGGCTCTGTGGCCCTGGTGTCTGGAAAGCCAGAGATGAATCTCTGTCATGTATATGTATTCACAGGTTGCCTAAAGAGAGCGGAGGAAGGACAGTGTCCGCGGGTCATGGTGCTGAGCTTGGCCATTACACAGTCACACACAGCTACACACAAGAGCTGTAAAAGGGGGGGCAGGGTTGGACAGCAACACAACAGTTGAATTATGGCCCAGTTGTTTGGTTTTGTGGAGGTGTGAGCTTGGGTGTGAAGAGTTGAAAGGCTGCCCTGGTGGAATGAATGTGAAGGTCCAGAGAGGCTGATCAGCAGTGCATTATGGTCTTTTTATAAAGGCACCGTAATGTGTATTACATTTTAAAATGGTTAGACTTTGGAGGTGAGCAGTATGAAAAATTTAAGTTAGAGTAATAACAGTCAGAAGTTAGAGTACATTGAGACAATTGTTTGAAGCTAATTGTCTGGTGAGTATATGTGCTTACAAATAAATATTAGTACTTTAAAACATTTCCAAAAAAGCATTTTGTTAGTTATTAAATAATAGCATTTGCAATAACATTGTAATAATTTTATGGTTGTTTAATTTTTTTGTGAAACCTAACAAATCATGTCCCCTCCCACTCTACCCATACCCATTTAAAGGGCAGCTGCTGCAGACAGAATCTGATGCATGTTGCACAATATAAACAGCCTCCACTTGACAAATTAGAAATACTCAATTCAAGGTTACATATATTGCAGCTGTTTTTGAAGAAGGCTATTTTAAGTATTGATTTCAAAACGTTTTCCAAAAGTACAGATTTTTGCCAACATTTTAGGAATTAAATGTGATTTTATATCTAGAATTCTTATTTGATTTCTCTGTCTTGCAATTTTGAAGTCACTCTTGTTATTACTTCAGAAACGACAACTTTCTGTAATTGAACTCAATGTGCCCCATAGATTCATTGAAAGGTTAATTATGATAGCAAGCGGGAAAACTCACTATGTCTTATTTGACATTCTGCGCTGCTATGTGCTTTCTGTGCATTCCACAATTTGCATAGTTCTATTTGCATTAGGTTAATAGTCTTACTACACAAATGTGCTGAACATAACATCTATGACAGATATAGAACTGCACGGTTGACATGTTGCCCTTTTAGCAGGGCAATTCAATACATAGGCTGCAGTTTCTTTAGCTTATTTAATCAAATTAGGGGCCCTGGAAACGTTTGTTATTTGAATATAAAATTAGGTGATTTGCTTTTGCTTACTGACAAATTCCTGTTGCTTACTGATTGTCAGTTAGTAAGCAATATTTGGAATTGTAATAAAAGGTTGGTACGATGTTTGGCGGCTACCTTTGAAGGTCGTTAAGTCTCTAACTCTATTGTTTTTAATGTCAGAAAGGTTTAGAGAGGGAGAAGGGGCTGAATTGTGAACAAAATATGCTTGAAAAGAAAACCAAACAAATGCTGTATTAATCATCAGTGCAAAATTAAATCCTGTTTTGATTTCTTGTTCCGGAATATGGCATTATGTCCAGAATCTTGATTTGGAACCATCGTAACATTCATATTGGAGTTTTCGTATTGGATCAATGCTTATAACATAGGAGCCAAAGGCAGTTTTAACCTACAACAATCTCCACCAGCTCTAATCTTCCTTCTTATTTCAATGTTATTACAACTCAGCAAATTTGTTGGATCGCCTATCCAATTATTCAATACAACATTGTATTGTGTTTCTAAAAACCTTTTTTCCTCGTGAGGCTGCAAACATTCTTTATCAATATTGGGTTGTGTTCCAAAAATGTGTGGGAACCCCTCTTGAGACATTGTGTTTTGAGATGAAAAACTGGAGAAAAAAACCCCAGCAGAAATGGAATCTATTTGTACAGACTAATTGTTTTTGTAATCACTAAGCACTGAATTTAGTTTTTCTGTAGAAGCTATTGATTTTCCAGCCATATACATTACTTTGGATATATGTGCCCCAAAAAGCTCCCACAAGTAACATGTAGATACACAGTTGTTTAAAGCATTAATAGAGCGCTGTGTATAATTACAAAGTGTCATTCATTTGTTCAATGCCTAGAAAAATCTTTGAAGGCTCCAAGCATTAAAGAGGGTTTACAGATGCGATGTGGAGATTTTGTATTTGTGAAAATGTTTTTTGTGCTCGACCTTATCCATTACTACCACCAACCATTTCACAAATGTGAAGACTATTAAAACCTTTAATTATCTGTTACAAATCCAATAAGTATGGATTCCGATTCAATGAACCAACTCTCGTCAGTGTGTCCAGTCCCCCCCCCCCTTTATCCTGACAAATTCACACACATATATTGACATGGTAAACGAGCTGAACAAGAAGAGCCCTAGTTTATATAAAGACAGATTAACATTCCCCACGCCATTGGGTTTGTGGCAAGGGATTGGCATGATGGCGGAATGCTGGGTCGGTGTCTCCAGCAGTAGCGGGCGAGGGTGAGGGCACACACAGCAGCCGGTGGCAGGGAGTGATGTGGTGTGCGGCAGGCGGGGGGGAAGCTGCCGGTTCATTTCTTCCTTCACATGCTCTCATGAATACCAAAAAGGGTGCTGGGTACACATATATATATATATATATATATATATATATATATATATATATATAAACCTCAATGACAACCACACACACACACACACTCTGTAGAGATACGCTGACTGACAAATCAGCCCAGACACGGCAGGCACTACAAACGCACAGACATGCACACTATCCGGCCAGACGCACGGTCACTCTGCTTTAAAGAGGCGGCACAGGCGCTGCAGTGGAATCTATTATTGAAGGCCTCTGGAAGGTTCCGTGCTGGCGCTTGTTGGCTTGGGCTCCGGCCCTCTTGTCACGCACTCACCGCAATCAAGCCAGATAATACAGTGAGTTACGTTCAGACCGACGTCTTTCATTTACCGGGTATTTATATTTGTATCTTTTACGTAAACACGCATATTTATATATACATAGGCACGTTTATTACACGGTTCTTGTTAGGTACCATAAAATATGTTCAAGGATCATTTTCCCACCATAACTGCCTGTCTGCAACCAATGGATAGCAGTGCCGTTTGCCCCTGAGTCTTGCCCCTTGAGCATTAAAGATATGCTCCATTTGATTCACATTGAATGACTGACAAAGAAAAGCCTTTTTGCCCCCGAAATACAACGGTGTTGTGTTTGGGGCGATTGCCCTGCTGCATGATGTAGCAAATTCTGAATAGAGTTATCAGATATTTCTGTACACTTTAGAATTCATCCTGCAGGTGCTGTCAGCAGTTGAAACATCCATGAAGATAAGTGAGCCAGATCTAGTTGCAGTTCTTGTGGTGCTATTACCAACTTTAATGCTTTTTTTGTTAGCTGTGCCTAAGATAGCCCCACCAATCAATAAAGTTGAGTGTTTTTTATTTGACACTTATCGCCAATTTGAAGGTGCAGCCTTGTCTAAACATTGAACTAGGCTATTTGTTTACCTAGTCATTTAATGCAATGGCGTTTGCTGCTTTTGCTATGCTGGTGACATTGCCATAGCTGGTTAGGCAAAAAAGTTCAACACTTGAGGTATATTTTTTCCCAAGTCAAGTATGTTTGTAGGCACCGACATTTAAGGCGAAACGTTTATTCACCATGCTGTTGATGTAGAACAATATATTTGTGCCACTCGCTTACTTAAATCAGTCTTCGCTAGCAGTTGCAGTGTTAACTCAAACTAACATTGAAAAACCATCAAGCATTTTAACAAAATGTGTACAGGTATTTAAGTCATCTACAAAAATTCCTACAGCACCCGCAAGAAAAAATATTACAGACGTATGATGTGTGCTCATTGCCTCACATCAAGCGCATCTCAATAATTTTGTTTTGGATCTGAAAATAGCAGAAGTGATTTAAATATTGGATATGTTAATATCTCACTTATGTGTATTTTGTTTATTCGTGTAGCCAACCGTAGTTGATAAGAGATCAAAATAAAAAAGAATATTAATATTAAAAACTCACTATTTTAAAACTAGCTAATTTGGCTCACAAAACCACATTTGGAAAAGAAATATATACATTGTATTTCAACTTTATTGTGGTTAATCTTTTTTGTTAATTGTTAAAAGCTCACAGCATCGTACCTTTGAGAATATGTTTACAGTTACAGCCCTACTCTCCAACATATTTTACAGATTATGTTTAGTGTTACAGCCCTACTCTCCACCATTTTTCACAGATTTTGTTTACCGTTACAGCCCTACTCCACCATGATTCACAGATTATGTTTACCGTTACAGCCCTACTCCAACATATTTCACAGATTTTGTTTACCGTTACAGCCCTACTCTCCACCATGATTCACAGATTATGTTTACCGTTACAGCCCTACTCCAACATATTTCACAGATTATGTTTACCGTTACAGCCCTACTCTCCACCATGATTCACAGATTATGTTTACCGTTACAGCCCTACTCCAACATATTTCACAGATTATGTTTACCGTTACAGCCCTACTCTCCACCATGATTCACAGATTATGTTTACCGTTACAGCCCTACTCTCCACCATGATTCACAGATTATGTTTACCGTTACAGCCCTACTCTCCACCAT